>JASAND010025717.1:0-92293 GCA_030248195.1 Trissonchulus latispiculum
CTTTGGGTAGCGCTGCGAGAGCCTATCTCAGAATGCTAACTAGTTAATCACATTCATATTAATTAATGAGACCCAATCGGTCGACTATACCTGTTCAACTATTAAAGCCCGGTTCATACTTCATGTGCTTTGTGCTTTGTTCTTTTTGTGCTTTTGCGCTTTGTGCTTTCCGGTTCGAGCTTTTTGGAAAAGCACAGTGCTTTGTGCTTTGTGCTTTTCTAATTCATACTTCAAAAAATGTGCTTTGTGCTTTGTGCTTTTGTGCTTTGGTGTGATTTGGAATGTTGAGCCGAGTTCAACATTTTGAGTTGTGCTTTTGAGCTTAGCCAATCAAATTTCAGTATTTTTGTCATTACCCAATAGAATAGAGAAGTCGGTGAATCAGAACATATTGAATACATCATCAAATAAGACATAAAAAAATAAATAAATGATGGAAAAAATAAGAAAAATTATAAAAAATTAAAATGTTATATCTCTAGATTGTAGGCATTTAATTTTAATCCACTGCATGATTTCAATATGTGTTGATTTTTATAATTACTTTGGCTTTATTTGTTAACAAATATTTTTTTATTTATTTTCTGCTGTTGCTTTGGCAAATATGCGGTTAAGCACAAAGGACTAAGCACAAAGGACAAAGCATAAAGCACTCATAGAAAAAGACAAAAGCACAAAGCACAATGAACTTTGCTTAAATCAACCATTCTCTGCAGTTCATTTTCGGTTTAAATCTGTTAATATTTTCAACACTCTGCCCAGAACCAGATCAGGTCCTTAGGCAAAATTAGCTAAGAAATGCTCTCATTCTTGTTGTCTATATCACAAAACATCCTCAGAAGACATCACATGCAAAGCCCATAGTAAATTCAACACTGTCAAACATAGAGACAAAACAAAATATCATCATCACCAACATCACCCGGGCCTGACCGGTCCCATTTTGGCCTGGGAGGCCTGGTGGTCATGAATTAGGCTGGCCGAAACTCCAGCCGGGCCCGGGCCTCTCATAAAAAGAGGCCCGGTGCCGTGAGCCGTGACGGGCCCGGCGCGGGTGCTGCCCGGGGCCCGATACAAGGCCCCTGCACAACTCTACAAATAACTACCTACTGATAAAAACTCTGTAAACCAAATAAAAATGGGAACACCATAGCAGGTGTCTGGTTCCGTTTTACAGTATTGACGGTTAAGCTAAAGTTAATTTTTCTACAAGCAAATATACTACTGGAAATAAGGTTATTAATATTATCCATGTTACGTGTTAAGAAAGATTCAGGTAATCTCATCTCAAGTCAGCATTAGTCATAACTACTCATGGAAAAATAGTAGCAAGCCGTAGTATGTAGTAGTAGCAGAACTGAGTGCAATATCACACCTATTTATATTTGTGAACCTAGTAACTGCATAGCTACATTGTATAGGTATAGGTGTGCATATTATAGGGTAAAGATGAAAGGGGGGGTTTAGGGGTAAGGGTAGGTACTAGATAGTCCATTGCCAGATTGGCATCCCATAAAATTGATGCGCAGTCGTTCTAAAAGCGAGCAAGTCGGCAGAAGAGAGAGAAAGGGAGAGAGAGAGTATGGATGGCATTATGGAAGACGAATGACTGGTGTAGGAACATTAATCAAACTATGGCTCTCTCAATATCTATCACTCAAGTCTGACAGCACCAAAAACGGCCTCTCCGCTCTCTCCCTGCATTATGTGTGCACATTGTGGTATTAGTAGTGGGATTGGGAGGACAAGGACAGCACACCAGGCCAGGACCCCCCCCCTACTATAAATCGGGGTTTCTAACTTTCAGGGCCCCCCGCGTTTTCTAGATTAGTCCTAAACCCAAAATCAAGCCCTTGTAATAAATAACCAGAAGGAAAAAGCCCCTTTCGCTGTCATCAAAACTATAGCAGCTAGGTATACGTATACTATATGTTTATACGGACGAGCCTTTTAGAATGCACACACAGGCTAGGCCGGCACACATCAAACAGCTCAAACACTGCACGCATGTGTATATATATAAGGATTATATAGTACATTATGTTACAACTGATAATATTTCAATTCCATCCACTAAATAAATTTGACAAAATGATATATACATATAAATAGGACCTCTATCTAACAGGAGTCAGAAACTGTGGGAAAAGTGGATAGAATCTCCGGGAAGAGTAGACAAGAGACAGGAGAGCGTTCGCTGGAGAGGCTCCCTTTCCCTTCCATGTGTGAGCGGAGCGGTGACTTCAAAACAGCCAAACTTGGCTCACCTCCTCATGATAAAGACCCTGCTTGGCATTGGGGTCTTTCCTACTACCACCCACAGCTCCGAAGATGCACCAAAGAAGCACAATTTGACGGATTGAGTTGAAAATTGGTAGGGTAAGGTTTTCGGATCTGCTGATTTCAAAGATGCAACATTTTAAAATTTTAGTTAGTAAGGGGGAACCAATTGGATAACAAAAATTTTTGTCCACGATTGTGCTAAACACTTGCATACAAGAGTTTTCTGGGGCGTTGAGCACGAATCCGAAATCGGTTTTTCGATTAAGCTTTTTGTTAGCTCATAATAATTTTATATCTTAAGCTTACAACTTTATCATATTTTTTTTATAATTTTTTTAATTTTTGAATTTTTTGAATTTTTGAAATCAGCCGGTCCCAAAACCTACCCCGACCTAATTTCAACTCAATCCATAAAATTGTGCTTCTTCTTCTTCGAATCTGTGGGGGGGAATAATGACGAACTCAACCTACTTCGATTACCCATCCTATACCTTCAATTTTCCAATTACTCGAAATTCCATTTTTTCAGATGTTTCCGTTTTCTTGTGGTAATGAACTAGCTTGCTTTAGCTGGCCTACCTGCTTGGTTAATTTCATTACAACCAGGCGAGCTCCAGGGAATAGTTCTCCCTGGGTAAGAGCGATCACCGAGACCATTGGCTCTCTCCTGTTTCGGACTAAGGCTTTGCCTTAGTGACTGCAAGCAGGCGTTTTTCGTTATTTCTCTATGATTAATGCTTGTATCCTTCAGTGGAACCGCCTGCTATCCAGCGTTTGCCTCATTTTTCCTTTGATAAAATTTGGTATGGTTAAGCTTTCGACAAAGCTGAGTTTGTATCGTAAAAAATTCGCCAAAATTGTTATTTCAAACAATTGGTCTTATTTCGCAAACAAAATGGAACAAAAGGAAACCGAAAAAGTTTCTGCTTTTATATAGTGGTTTTCCTGGCCGCAGAATCACAGTTTTAAATCCGTCCTTTAAAATCGTCAGAGACGCAAAATTGGCTTTCCGCCAAAAATGGTTTTTGCAAATTTTCAAAATGAACCAATTAATACAAGAAAAGTAACGATTCAACCAAATAGGTCACATCAGATCTGCACAGGACTTATTTAACTGCACCAATTACGATCTTATTTCTACGACGAGTTAAATTCCGCAAACCGTTTCCATTGCTGTTTGAATATATACATGCCGATTTTGAGCAGTTTTGCACTTTTAGCCACATAATTAAGCACTCATTAAAAAACCCATTACAAAGCCTAATCCGCCCAACTTGGCACATATTTACCATATATCCTGGCTATATTCTGCAAAAATTTCAGATGATTTAGAGCACTTTGGAGGATTAGCTCGAACGAGTCGACAGGTAACCTAGTAAAAAGTTACAATTTCCAGAATCTGTCAGGTATCCTGATCGAGACTCCTTGATTGCGTTGTGATGCGTGAGAGTGAGGTCCATCTAATCCGTGTGAAAACTTCCAGTTCTGTAGCTTTGACAGTACCAGTTCAGAGCTGTGCGAATTACATAATGTAGAGTTTGAAAAAACTGACACAGCGAAAGGTGCAGTGTGAGACCATGTAGGTATCAGCTTGGATGTCGTGGGATATATCAATGCCTTGTATTAACTTTTAAACTATGGCTGGTGTGTACACCCCCTTAATCTCCTGTCGAAAAGTTTCTTGAACAAAGACGGTGACGCGTGCATCCTGTCGAGACTGTTGGGCTGTGAGGATTGGAAGAATCGTGAAGTGAAAGCTTGAATATTGATTGAACTCAGGTTTGCTAAAATGTGCCCTGCTATTTATAGAGCACGGGCAGGTCAGAGGAGAGTTTTGAGCGGGGGAGAAGTCAAAGAGGAGACACTTTTGATTATAGGTATTTTTCGATTAGGAGTGGATAAGTAGAGAGTGGGAGGGGGGGAGGGGGACGCCCGTGGGGCGATGGAGTTGGAGTCCCCCCCCCCTGACGAGAGTCCAAGACATAGATTAATGGCCTGGGGGGGGGTCCTTGAGGCTTCTATATCTGGAGGCTCTTGTGAGCTGAAGGATGACAATAGACTCTCTCCAGTGACAGTTTTGGTGCTTTGGACCATTTTTCTTAATTGTTTGAATCGTGTCAATTGAAAGAGCGATGGGTCATTAGTCATTTTCGGGAATTGAAGCTAATTAGATGGGAGAGAAGGGCTTCTTTCGCGCGAGCCTTTTTCTGCAGAGGACTCCTGGACTGAGTGAGTTTGAGAGGGGAGGGGAGATCTCTTGATCTGTCTCATTTCGACGTCCTACAGAGACCACCCATGAAGTCCTCTTTCTTTGCGTCTGTATAGGGACGGGAAGGAAGTCATGGGAAAGGCCCTCATGTGGGGGGGGGGACTCCAACTCCATCAGTCCCGGTCCGACGGGCGTCCCCGCTCCCGCGCGCCCCGGCCTCCCACTCTCTGGACTTATCCACCTATTCAGATATATAATTTACCTATTAAGATCAAAGAGTGTCTCCTTTTTGACTTCTCCCAGCGCTCAAAACTGCTATGACCTGCCCGATTAGCTCTATAAATTAGGCAGGGGCACATTTTTAGCAAACCTGAGTTCAATTGCAATATTGCAATGCTTTACTTCACGAAATTTCTTCAATTCACAAGGGAAACAGTGTCGTATCTGGGCTTTGCAGGACACCATTTTGTTCAAGCTTTTCGTATAGGATATTAAGGGGGTGTTATAGATATCATAGTTTAAAAGTTAATATAAGGCATTGATATATCCCATGACATCCAAGCTGTATATACATGGTCTCAAACTGAAAATTTTTGTTCAGTTTTTTCAAATTTTAGATTTGTAATTCGCCAGCTCTGAACTGGTACTGTCAAAGCTACAGACCTAAAACTTTTCACACATATTTATATGGACTCAGGAAATTCACGCATCAAATTGCAGCTCACAGTAGCTTCTCGTTCAGGAGTACTGTAGCCACAGATTCTGAAAATTGTAATTTTTTACTAGGTTACCTGTCGACGTTGCGAGCCTAATCCTCCAAAGTGCTCTAAATCCTCTGAAATTTTTGCAGAATATAGCCAGGATATATGGTTAAATATGTGCCAAGTTGGGCGGATTTAGGCTTTGTAATGGGTTTTTAATGAGTGCTTAATTATGTGGCTAAAAGTGCAAAACTGCTCAAAATCGGCATGTATATATTCAAACATGCAATGTAAACTTTGACGGAATTTATCTCGTCGTAGAAATAATATCGTAACTTGGTGCAGTTACAAAAGTTGTTCAGAATGATGAGACCTTGGTTGAGTTACTTTCCTGTATTAATTGGTTCATTTTGAAAATTTACCATTTTTGGCGGAAAGCCAATTTTGCGTCTCTGACGATTTTAAAGGACGGATTTAAAACTGTGATTCTGCGACCCGGAAAACCACTATATAAAAGCAGAAACTTTTTCGGTTTCCTTTTGTTCCATTTTATTTGCAAAATAAAACCAATTGTTTGAAATAACAATTTTGGCGAATTTTTTACGATACAAACTCAGCTTTGTCGAAAACTTAACCATACCAAATTTTATCAAGAAAATGAGGCAAACGCTGGATAGCAGGCGGTTCCATGAAGGATACAAGCATTAATCATAGAGAAATAACGAAAAACGCCTGCTTGCAGTCACTAAGGCAAAGCCTTAGTCCGAAACAGGAGAGAGCCAATGGTCTCGGTGATCGCTCTTACCCAGGGAGAACTATTCCCTGGAGCTCCTGCCTGGTTGTAATGAAATTAACCAAGCAGGTAGGCCAGCTAAAGCAAGCTAGTTCATTACCACAAGAAAACGGAAACATCTGAAAAAATGGAATTTCGAGTAATTGGAAAATTGAAGGTATAGGATGGGTAATCGAAGTAGGTTGAGTTCGTCATTATTCCCCCCCACAGATTCGAAGAAGAAGAAGCACAATTTTATGGATTGAGTTGAAATTAGGTCGGGGTAGGTTTTCGGACCTGCTGATTTCAATAATGCAAAAATTTCAAAATTTAAAAAATTTATAAAAAATGTATGCTAAAGTTGTAAGCTTAAGATATAAGCTTATTCTGAGCTAACAAAAAGCTTAATCGAAAAACCGATTTCGGATTCGTGCTCAACGCCCCAGAAAACTCTTGTATGCAAGTGTTTAGCACAATCGTGGACAAAAATTTTTGTTATCCAATTGGTTCCCCCTTACTAACTAAAATTTTAAAATGTTGCATCTTTGAAATCAGCAGATCCGAAAACCTTACCCTACCAATTTTCAACTCAATCCGTCAAATTGTGCTTCTTTGGTGCATCTTCGGAGCTGTGGGTGGTAGTAGGAAAGACCCCAATGCCAAGCAGGGTCTTTATCATGAGGAGGTGAGCCAAGTTTGGCTGTTTTGAAGTCACCGCTCCGCTCACACATGGAAGGGAAAGGGAGCCTCTCCAGCGAACGCTCTCCTGTCTCTTGTCTACTCTTCTCGGAGATTCTATCCACTTTTTTACACAGTTTCTGACTCCTGTTAGATAGAGGTCCTATTTATATGTATATATCATTTTGTCAAATTTATTTAGTGGATGGAATTGAAATATTATCAGTTGTAACATAATGTACTATATAATCCTTATATATATACACATGCGTGCAGTGTTTGAGCTGTTTGATGTGTGCCGGCCTAGCCTGTGTGTGCATTCTAAAAGGCTCGTCCGTATAAACATATAGTATACGTATACCTAGCTGCTATAGTTTTGATGACAGCGAAAGGGGCTTTTTCCTTCTGGTTATTTATTACAAGGGCTTGATTTTGGGTTTAGGACTAATCTAGAAAACGCGGGGGGCCCTGAAAGTTAGAAACCCCGATTTATAGTAGGGGGGGGGGGTCCTGGCCTGGTGTGCTGTCCTTGTCCTCCCAATCCCACTACTAATACCACAATGTGCACACATAATGCAGGGAGAGAGCGGAGAGGCCGTTTTTGGTGCTGTCAGACTTGAGTGATAGATATTGAGAGAGCCATAGTTTGATTAATGTTCCTACGCCAGTCATTCGTCTTCCATAATGCCATCCATACTCTCTCTCTCCCTTTCTCTCTCTTCTGCCGACTTGCTCGCTTTTAGAACGACTGCGCATCAATTTTATGGGATGCCAATCTGGCAATGGACTATCTAGTACCTACCCTTACCCCTAAACCCCCCCTTTCATCTTTACCCTATAATATGCACATATACCTATACAATGTAGCTATGCAGTTACTAGGTTCACAAATATAAATAGGTGTGATATTGCACTAGTTCTGCTACTACTACATACTACGGCTTGCTGCTAGTTTTCCATGAGTAGTTATGACTAATGCTGACTTGAGATGAGATTACCTGAATCTTTCTTAACACGTAACATGGATAATATTAATAACCTTATTTCCAGTAGTATATTTGCTTGTAGAAAAATTAACTTTAGCTTAACCGTCAATACTGTAAAACGGAACCAGACACCTGCTATGGTGTTCCCATTTTTATTTGGTTTACAGAGTTTCTATCTGTAGGTAGTTATTTGTAGAGTTGTGCAGGGGCCTTGTATCGGGCCCCGGGCAGCGCCCGCGCCGGGCCCGTCACGGTCACGGCACCGGGCCTCTTTTTATGAGAGGCCCGGGCCCGGCCGGACGTTTCGGCCCAGCCTAATTCATGACCACCAGGCCTCCCAGGCCGGCCCGGGACCGGTCAGGCCCGGGTGATGTTGGTGATGATGATTTTTGTTTTGTCTCTATGTTTGACAGTGTTGAATTTACTATGGGCTTTGCGTATGTGATGTCTTCTGAGGATGTTTTGTGATATAGACAACAAGAAATGAGACATTTCATAAACTAATTTTGCCTAAGGACCTGATCTGGTTCTGGCAAGTGTTAGAAATATTAACAGATTCGGCAATGAACTGCAGAGAATGGTTGATTTAAGCCCGGTTCATTGTGCTTTGTGCTTTTGTCTTTTTCTATGAGTGCTTTATGCTTTGTCCTTTGTGCTTTGTCCTTTGTGCTTAACCGCATATTTGCCAAAGCAACAGCAGAAAATAATTTAAAAAATATTTGTTAACAAATAAAGCCAAAGTAATTATAAAAATCAACACATATTGAAATCATGCAGTGGATTAAAATTAAATGCCTACAATCTAGAGATATAACATTTTAATTTTTTATAATTTTTCTTATTTTTCCATCATTTATTTATTTATTTATGTCTTCTTTGATGCTGTATTCAATCTGTTCTGATTCACCGCCTTCTCTCTTCTATTGGGTAATGCCAAAAATACTGCAATTTGATTGGCTAAGCACAAAAGCACAACTCAAAATGTTGAACTCGGCTCAACATTCGAAAGCACACCCGAAAGCACAAAAGCACAAAGCACAAAGCACATTTTTGAAGTATGAATTAGAAAAGCACAAAGCACAAAGCACTGTGCTTTTCCAAAAAGTATGAACCGGAAAGCACAAAGCGCAAAAGCACAAAAGAACAAAGCACAAAGCACATGAAGTATGAACCGGGCTTTAATAGTTGAACAGGTATAGTCGACCGATTGGGTCTCATTAATTAATATGAATGTGATTGGCTAGTTAGCATTCTGAGATAGGCTCTCGCAGCGCTACCCAAAGGCTCAGAAGAATAAGTATGTTAGGTATATTGCAAGCGCCTGTCTTAAAGTGGTGGTTTTACAACTAATAAGACAGTACAATATTAAGTGACGTACAATTCTACCGAAAACGGTATATATGTCTAGGGTTGAATCTGAAGGCCCGGGCTTTGTAAGGGATCGGGCCCCAGCGCCGAGAATCGAACCCGGGCCCTGTAACGGGCCTCGGGCTCCGGGCCGGGCCCGGGTCACGATCACGGTCGATGAAGTAGGCCCGGGCCCGGTTAAATCACTTAACGGCACAGTCTCGGCAGTCGAATACCAATCTAAATTAATTTGTCTATGAACGAATGAATGAATGAATGAAAAAGACTACTCATACATGTAATCAGAAGTTTGTATAAGTCGTAGTAGTGCAGTACACTTATGGATGTACTACATCTCTTAAAAATTTCAGTGATGTACTACATCACTAGTGGACTCTTGCTCTTGTTAGTAGAGTTGTACATTGGAGGTTAAAGCCGTCAAATGTACAACTTTACTGAGAAACTTTACTTTATTACAACTGTATACTTTACTTACTAATTTGAGAAATTTAAACAATGGTATGTAGGATACTTTATAGGTAGAAGCAAAGATAAACGAACTGATTTACTGAAAACGTTTTAGTGATGTAACATGACTGAAGTTTGTCAGTAAAGTCGCACATTTGAAGCCTTTAACTTCCAATGTATATACAACTCTACCAGTGATGTAGTACATCACTGAAATTATCTAAGGATGTAGTAGTTCCCTAAATGTACTACTTTACTGCAACATGTATTGGTCAGAATGTTTGAAGGTGTGAGTTGTCTTCATCATTATGCTTCCTGATGCCCTGTGTGCGTCGGGAGTGACTATCTTTTGGTTGAGAGGAACTTTGACTCTGAGCTGACCTTGAGTTGTGGACTCTTATTCCTTTTCTAGTTATTAAGACTGAGGTTGACGTTTTCAGAGAGTGACTGACTGAAAGGGAAAGGCTGGCTGGTTCTTTCTTCCCAGAGATTTCACAGCTAAGGTGTCATAATAATGTGTAGGTCCCACTCCCCGCCTAAGTACCTTCTTATGACTCGCGCGCTCTCTTTCTCTCTCTCTGTCCCTTTTTCTTTTTTTCTCCTATCTGAGTGAGTGCGGAGCCGCCTTTCCTCTTCGTCTTTAGATGACAGCTAAAGTGATGGACTGAAAGGAAAGGAAAGCAGAGAGAGAACCTTTAAGCTTAAACCTAAAAGTGATGGTTTAGAGTTGATGGATTTACGTATGGCGGTCTAAGATTGAGCTTTCCTTGAGAAAAGGTTCGGATAAGGGAAAGGGCCTGAGAAGGGAAGGAGGGAAACGGTTCGCCTGTCCTCTTCTCTGACTGACGACTTAGACTTAGGACTCACTTCTTAGATCTGACTGACTTACCTATCACTCTATATATACTTTGACTATAAAATTCATATAGACGTAGCATTATTATATAGAACACATGTACATACGTAAGTTAGCAAGTTGTTATATAGGTGGTATATATAGTTGTTGAGCTTCTTTACTTTCGTCTCCTTCAGAAGGATGGATAAAGGAAAATCTGTGATGAGTGATTATTATGAGTGAAGGACGAAGTGAGGTGAGATGCGGGGAGGGGGCGTCTCCTCAATAACTTCGCTCCTCAGATGTCAGATCTATCTTAGGGCATAGTCAAATTTCGTAGCAGAGGGATCCACTGATTGGACCAAAGCGGCCGATGCACAGCTGCATCCGCTTAACAGAAAATTTGCCAAAGGGTTGGATTAGAAGAAGCTTTGGCCAAAGTACATAACACTATTCACTTTCCGACCATTACGCATATTCTTCTGTAAGCGCCGCGTGGCCGTCTAAAACACTACTTCACATGCTTATCCTTTAATGTAACAGCGGTGTGCATATGTGGTTTGTGGTGAAAAATTAGCTACAGATTTCAGTTGGGCTCCCAGTGGATTACAAAACGAAGCCCAAATTTGATTGTGAGAATTTTGTTTGTGTAATAAATGGTTATTGGCTCTTCACTACTCTCATGTAATTAATAAATGTGATTAAAATAACTGGTGTACCTAGTATGACAGGCAACATAATGAGTGACTGTTTGGTGTAGCTGCACTAGGATTATCCGGACAAGGTTGGATGCAAGTGGATAAACGTGTGCACTATATGATGTATAATATACAGTATATACAGTATATACAATATACTGTATATATATGTATACATATATGATATATATAATGTTAGGCAATGTCTCTCTTAATTATATATCCGATTTTTTTCTTGCACTGCATTATCCGATAGATTATTTGGTTTTATTTGTTTCAGAGTCGAACTCTGTCTCATCTGAAGAAGATAATACAGTTCTTCGTCCTTCGGGCGAGCTGAAAATGAGTTTGGAAGCGCCTGGGCCTCGGAGTCCGAGCGATGACGTCCCCATTGATCTTTCCGCCAAACCCGGTCCGACCACCTCCAAAGTCTTCGAGCTGGTCCTTCCCTCTGGTGACGGCCCTCTGGATCTGAGTCTTAAATCCAGTTCCCTGTCTGATTCGAATCCCCCGATTTGTCCTCCTTCCAAGTCTCGTCGGACGAGTGGACCCTCCTGCTCCTCCCAGAGTCCGAGTAGTCACCCAGCTCCTCCTCCTCCTCCTGAGGGCTCCGGGACGGGGAGTCGATCCCGCTCTTCTCGCTCCTCCGCCAAGTCCCAGAGCCATCATCACAAATCGAGCACAACAACGACGGCTGGAAACACTCTGGACGAGTTGTCCACTCTCGTCTGCAAGGTCGGAGAGCACAAGTCCGTCCTGGGACCCGCGGGAGGAGGCGTGGGAGGAGGAGGTGGGAGTGTGGGGACCCTTCCGACCGGGAACGGGTGCTCCTTCCACGAGCTGTGGTGGCGCTATGTGAAGAAGGAGGAGAACGCGGAGCTGCGACGGATGAACGAGGCGAAGCAGATCTTCACCTGTCTCCAGTGCCAGGCCTCCTTCCAGACCATGGAGCAGCTCGTCAAGCACATGGAGATGACCAAGCACTTCAACAATGTTCCTAAACACTACAGGTCTGTCGTCCTTACCTAACGTCTGTTTATATATCAAATGTTGTGAGAACGCAATCTGAAATTGATTTTGTATATATATGTTACGGGAGGCAAATGTGTGATTCGGGCATTCAGGTCCCGGGCAAATAGATAATTTACGCATGTGCCCGGGCAGATAGCGAAACACCGCTCCAATTCTGAAATTATCGCTATCTGCTCTGGCAATTGCCTAAATTATCTATATGCCCGAAATTTGTGTAGGACAAATGCATAAACTCGTTTATATTAGCTGTCAGGTATTTTTAAAGTAGTTATTATTTATTTTTGAATTTATCTACATCTACAACCGACGTAAATGCCCGACTTACGCATTTGCCCGTAACATATATATAGTGACCAGTTTCTTGTTACGTAAGATGGGCTTTGCTCAGTTTGATGTAAACTGCTTCACGGACTTCTCTACCGTAGTCCCCATCAGTCTACTGGTGTGTTTGCCTTGTTTTATTCCCCAAAATTGTCCATTTTACTCGATGTCGAGGAATTGTGTAAGCATTTGGTTGGACTGATAATTATGTTTCACCTGTCCACCTCCTTATGTAGCTCAACAGTTCTCACACGCCTTCCACCTAAGCAGAGTCTTCCTTCTCTGAGGGGCGCTCCCTCTTCCTTCTCTGAGGCCTCAAATTACAGACTTTCAGAAATCACTGCCCCCACACAGCCCATATTTCATTTACATTTTGATGCAATTTAGACATCAATTAAATGTTCACTTTTTACACTCAAATGTCAATGTTGCAAAGTCAGTCTTGTTAGCCTTTTTGTTTTTTCCTGTTCACGTTTTAAACTACATTTCAGTTTTTCCCTCCCAAATCGTCTTCCACATCTACTGCCAACAGGGAATACCGGATGCGAACGACGCTAAAATTTGTTGGAAGGAATGAGAAATTTGCTGTTAGGAAACTCTTTTTATGTTCTGTCGTTGGTTAGAGCAAAAAGGAAGAGTAATTGGGTTGGAGAGGACGTCAAGTCTGCAACAGAATTTGTACAAGTTCACTCACGCACGATGTTGCTACGCAAAATTACACAGCATCAACAATTCCACCACTAATCAGAAGGCTGTACATGAAAAGAGAGCACCGTTTCTGTTAAATTCCAGTCTTTTCCAGAATATTTCTTCCTTCCTCCTTTTCCTACTGGAATTGAACGACGAGGTGTGTTATACCTTGAATCCACATGGATCCACACTTGCTGGTGTTCAAGTTCCGGTTGTGGGCAGTTAACCTGAAACGTATATTTAGTTTGTTACAAGTTTATTTATGCCCGATTGCACCAAATGTTTCTACGTAAAATCTAATTATCTTAAAATCTTATTAGCTAGAAAGATTTTAACTTTAAACACATTTTCCATTGCACCAAAATGTTTTTGCGTAAAATCTTTTTAACTTCTGTTTAAAATCTGTTTTACTAAAATCTAATTAAGGGTTACGTGACTAAAACAGCCTATCAGACACCGAGCGGCACCTTTGAAGTAGTAGCTCTGTCCAATGATAAAATACTAATGTCACGATAGTGTGAAACTGTTTAAAATCTAATTATTTGTGTTTTCAAAACTTTATTTCTTTCTCTTTACATTCTTAGTTAGGTTAGCTAAGATTAGCCTTAGTTTACTCTTAGAAAAAACGATTTTGCTTATTTGATGGTAACAAACTGTGGCAACCTACTGTTCTTATCAGTAACAGTTATGAATTCAGCTTTTTTCAGGATTTCATTTAGTAAGCTATTACATCAACCAAAAATTGTTTCTTTGCAAACTTGTACAAGGAAATGAATCTCTTCAAATTTTAGATTTATTAGATTTCTTACTTGTATATAAATACACAAACTAAATTAGGCGCTCAAGAAAAATAATGGAGAAAAATTCCGTGAAAACTCCCAGAAAATTCTTGCAAATTGCTAGATTTTCACGTTAAACAGATTTTAAACATAGTATGAGGCATGTTTAAAATCTAATTAAGTTTCAATAGGTAATCAGATTTTAAACCGATTTTAAATATATTTAAGTTGGTGCAATGCTCTGTTCACTTAAATACATTTAAGATCTGTTTAAAATCTAATTTAGCTAATTAGATTTTAAACACATTTGGTGCAATCGGGTGTTAATTTGCTAGAGTTGTCCCCTCCTAGCCTGCCGGTGATTGACTTTTTTCTAGGTAAACCGAAAAAGCTCAACTTTTTGCCGTTTTGTTTTAAATCGGTTTATTTTTAAAAACAAAACGAATGACTAAGTCGCTTGACAACATAAATTTTGTATCTGAAGTCGTATCTTTACGGTTATTTCGTATTATAACATATGAAAATGAAAATTTATTTCTTTTTTGTGATTTCCACGGTTAATCTAAAATTTTTCTATTCTCATTGATGGGAAACGTTAAAAGTAGTGCTAACATTGAAATTAAATGTTTAATAATATTAAAATTTATTTTCAAAAATTAACATTGACACACAATTATAGTTATTTCTACCACTTATATGATTAGTAGCCAAATGCTTTATAGTCAGTTATGGTATTAAATAATTCCATTTAAAGCTTGTTCAACTGACACAACGTGACAAATTTTGAGCGAGTTGGAGAGAATGGCCTGAGTCGTGGACTATGTAATGCTTGGGTCAAGTCAGCAGGGATGGAAACTGGGTCATGGGTCATTGGGTCATGGGTCGTTTGGGTCTCTATTTTTGGCTGGGTCACTGGGTCTTGGGTCACAACGTGTGTGAAACCTTTGGGTCTGGGTGGGTCTGGGTCAAGTTTCCTGTGGGTCACCTTGGGTCTGGGTCAGAAAATTTAGAGGGTCATTTTGGGTCTGGGAAAATAAGTTTTTGAATTTGTATGCTTCCTGTGCGAAATTTTAGTTATTGGTCAAAAAATCAGAAGTCGGGGCTTTTGGGAAATCGCGAAAGATCCCTCGTCTCACATCCTCTTTAAATAAAAAACTTGTCTGGGGTCGCAAATTTAATGAATCAAAGTTATGAGTGGAATGTACTATTCTTGCGTGTTTCCAAAAATCAAGAAAGTTGGGGAGTTTCAAAAACACTGCACAATGGGACAATCTCGTTTGGGTAAAGTCAGTCTGTGTTCAAGTTATTCTATTGGGTCATTTGGGTCAGGGTCACGAAAATTCTTGGGTCAGTTGGGTCTGGGTCGCGAAAACGCTTGGGTCATTTGGGTCTGGGTCACTAAATTTTAAAGTTTCATGGGTCGCCCTGGGTCTGGGTCAAACTTATGCTTGGGTCGAGTGGGTCATGGGTCACAAAAAGTGACCCAGTTTCCATCCCTGCAAGTCAGTAACTTAGATTAAAGAATAAATAGTTATGCTGTTATGAACGTGTGTTTATGTATCTTTTTTGTTTCAGCTGGTCGCTGCAGTACGCCCGTCAGCGGATGCGTCAGATCCGAGTCAAGATGAAGTACTCGGACCGTATGATGTACTTCTGCCACCTCTGCCAGGAGGGCTTCTCCGAGGCGGTCCAGACCCACTTCTCCAACGTCCACGGGATGCACAATCCTGTCCAGAACATGATCTACGTCCAGGTCATCTCCGTCGACGAGGCCGGGAAGGTCTCCTCTCGGATCCCCCTGGAGTGCGCCATCGACCTACTCCCCAGTAAATGGACTCCCGGAGCCGCTCTCAGTCCTCCCATTCTCTCTCCGCCGGCGACAACGGGTGGACCGATCGAGTCTGTGCCTGGCGGTGGTGGGACCCGTAAACGATCCGGTTCCTCAGCGAGCAGCTCTAGTCAGAACGGTCACGCTCGGACTCTCACTTCCAGAAAATCAGTCCCCAGGAATGGTCTCCTCAAACGATCCTCGGAGGGCGGCGGCTCGGTGAAGAGTGATCGGAATTCCGTCTCGCCGAGTCTGAGTTCGGAGTCCTCCCCCGGTTCCTCTCACCATCCCAGTCGTGGACTTCTGAGCAGTCCCTCCCCTTCCGTCGGGGGGACGTCCCCTTCCGGATCCTGTCCGCTGAACAGTCCCCCGATCCCTCCGGCCACGGATCTGAGCAGGGACCGATCCAGCGCTCCCAGTCGCGAGGGACTTTCTCATAATTCCGAAAGTCCACTCTTGAAACTCCAGCAGTTGACCTCATCTGCTGTCGGAACCTAACCTAAGAGTTACCTGATATTTTTTCGGATCTCTTCCACTCTTCCCCCCAGCCCTAACTTTAGATTTTTTGACCAAATCTTTAAAATTGTGTATGGGAGCCTATTGGTGGCTAATGAATTCAAAAGGTTTAAAACTTCAAGATTTTAAAAAAATTGAATTTTAAGTTGGTAAGAGGTGACCAAGGTGTAACCAATGGAATAAAAAATTGTTGTCTCCGATTTCCCTAAAAACTTACATGCAGTGGTTTTTTAGGGGCGCTGAACATGAATCTGAAATCCGTTTTTCGATTCAGCTTTTTGCTCTAGTTCAGGATAAGCTTACATCCTACCCTTAAACTTTATCTTAAGTTAAGCTAATGAAAAGCTAATTCAAAAATCGGATTCCAGTCTCGTGCTCTGCGCTAGAGATGAGGATTTTGGCTCGCGGCTAGGCTCGGCTTGGCTCGGCTCGGCTCGCGAGCCGAGCTGAGCCGAGCCGGCAGAAATTTCTCCCGAGCCGAGCCGAGCCGAGCTAGAGAACTGAAGCTCCGAGCCGAGCCGAGCCGAGCCGACCCCAACAAAAAATAGTAATTCGACCAAATTTCCCAGCTATATTTTCGAACTTGTTTAAGTAAAATTGCCAATAATTTCAGTAAAGACTAGTAATAATTGGTAATAATTTTCTTTAGCTTTCTCGATACCTTCCAAACAAATGTTAATCTTTAGGCTGTCCTTGACGCCAACTTGTGTATGGTATTGATATAATTTTTTAAGAAAAACTTTTGACTTATTTCATTTTTTCGTCTCAGTTTTGGTTTCATAAAAATCTTACCTGTAAATTCCATTAGGTATTCCGTGTTTCTGGGTATTTGTAGTATTTTTATTTTATCAGATAGCGAAAAAGTTGTAACTGCTTCTAGTATTCGAGTATATAGTATGATCTTGAGAGGATAAAGATAAATCTTAACTTGTAATCATAACTGGTTACGACTTTGTTTATTAATTTTGACCAAGACAACAAGGAACAAAATAAAAATTCCATGCAATTTGGCGAATTTGAAATTTCAAGCTTGGCGAGCCGAGCCGAGCCGAGCCGACCCACTTTCAAAATTTTTCCGAGCCGAGCCAAGCCGAGCCGTGTATGACCGCGAGCCGAGCTGAGCCGAGCCGACCTCACTTTCTCGCGAGCCGAGCCGAGCCGAGCCGAGCCGGAAAAGTCCGGCTCGTCCTCATCTCTACTCTGCGCCACAGAAAACCCTTGCAAGTTTTCAGCAAAATCGGGGACAAAACATTTTTGATTCCCTTGGTGCTCCTTCCTTGCCAACGTAAAATTTTAATTTTTTTGAATTCACCAACCTCCGGCTGTACATATGCACGCACCCATTCAAATTTTAAAATTATTGGTCGAAAAATCAAAACTTAGGGCTAGGAAGTAAGCGGAAGAGATACTTCTTTTCTTCTTCGGTGTGTTGTGTACATTATGAATGTAATTTGTGAAGGATGTAACTTATTTCTCAATTTCCATTAAATTCCTGTTCAATCAACATTTTTAAAATTATTGTTGTAAAAATGTTGGATCTCTTTAACTTTATCCCCCCAACAAAAGTTGGTCAAGTTCAAAGGCTTACTGCAAGAGATCAACAGGACTTTAGAGCATGATTTATACATGTGCTCGAGATGTGCTCTATTTAATGGTGTAAAGCAGTTTGCAGTATATCTTGCTGCTATAAAAGGTAAAGCTTAAAAGACAACCAAAAATTGCAAAAAGCGGTAACTTTGATAGTTTGTTAAGCTTAGCCTTTTATAGCAGCAAGCTACAGCCAACTGCTTTACGCCATGAAATAGAGCACATCTCAAGCATTCCAACGATGTATAAATCATGCTCTAAAGTTCTGTTGATTTCTTGCAATAAGCCTTTGATGTTGACCAACTTTTGTTGGGGTGGGGGGATAAAGTTAAAGAGAATAGAGTAGTCGTATGGCGAATTCTATGTCGGCGTCAGTTTTAAGGGTACCACCGAGATGATTTCCCTTTTATGGCCTCTAAGTTTTTGTTATGGTGTTAAAAATGGTATTAGTACCAATTACCCCTCAAGAAAAGTTTATCAACTTCAATTCATAAAGAGCAAACTCACCTTAGAACATGATGTTACAGCCCACAAAGGTTTGCATGCTCGAGTTTTATGTGTTACAGCTTAGGGCTATAAGGTTTTTGTGGAATAGTTTTACTAAATGCTGAACAAATTTCGTATCGCCTGCAATCGTTGTTAACCGTTGGTTCGAGCTGTCGAGTATAGCAATCGTATAGCAGAGTTGAATCTGGGTCTAATTCTTGAAACTGTAACCGTACCTGTACCCGGACACGCCGGACACGTATTTATAAAATGTAAACGCGATTCGCGCATCAAGAAAGTGTACAGCGATATCGCGCACGTTTTCAAAATGTACATGCGATTTGCGCAGCAAGAAAGTGTACAACTATTTCGCGCACCCAAAGTAAGTGTACAGTGTTTTCGCGCAACACTATATTTGGTTGCACATATGCATATACAAAGTTTTTTGACAAAACGTGTTTTCGAAATGTACGCCTACAGGACAATAAGGACAAGCCTCATTGTAAATCTATTGTACACAGAAAACTGCGGAATGCGGAATATGGTTTCAAAGAATTATCCTTATTTCTTTAGGATTTTTACCGTTCATCTCTCGCACTTTTCTGCGTACAATGGATTACAAGTTAGAAATCTGACGGTTGCACCAAATCTGAGTAAATCCAATCGGACTAACTTGTAATTAAGTTCTAATTATGCCAATGAAAAAGTTAGTTAAATTTTAATAATAGTCAGCTGAGTACTTTTCAACAAATCATGAACCGGAGAAGTTATTTATAACTAGTGGAAAAGGTCCAAAACACATTTAGTCAATAATTTTGTACTATATGCTCATATATAGTGTTACGCGAAAACGGTGTACGCTTTCTTAAGATGCGCGAAATAGTGGTACACTTTCTTGCTGCGCGAATCAAGTGTACAGTTTATAAATACGCTACCCGGACTGCTAATCTCCTCCGTACCCGTCCAGACCATCGGTAATTGTTTCATTGGTCCAAATTTGGATTTGGCTTCAATTATGTTATATACTACCCGTTTTTGGTGCTGTGGCAGCAAACGAATTAGAACGAATGCGTAGTTTCAGACGTCACTTTTGAGAAGTAATTCTAATTTTGGAGCATCTGTCGCGGGAGCCCTCAAGCGATAAAACTCGGACTCTCCCGTCCGTCCGGGTCCGGATCCAGGTGGCCGGGCCCGGAAGCCAACTCTGTGCGCATCCTTTATGCGGTTAGGCTTTTGTTCTCTTGCAATATGAGAGATGTCGAAATCTGTCAATCTCATTTGGGCTAAATGCTTCCTCTGGTCTAAAACAACAGTATAGGACAAACGGGTCTTGCCAATCATAGTTCGCTACAGAGAATGATTACTTGAATAGAGTACATGTCAAAGTTGTCATAGGAGTCTGGCCTTTGTCAGAGGAATAGCTGAGGAGGATTCAGCTTTCCGGGAATCCCACATTCTCATGAATCAGTTCCGAGTAGACGATTGGGATCAGGGATTTCTCGTTGGCCTCTCAACTGGATCCGGGGAGGGGGAAGGGGACTAGTCACGACCCTTCCTCTGATGTGATCTATGCCCGTTTTTGGCAGTAGAGTGGACTTGAAGTTAGCTCGTCTAACTCCACTCCAGCTTGACAATCTTATTCAACTGCTTCGTGAAAGAGATCGATTTGAAGTCAACTCTTTTAACTCTGCCTAACACTTTCCTTGATAGGGTCCTATCACTTCAGTTCGATCACTGTATTTCGTGCCACGTTTTGGTGGAGACGAGACCTATGGAAGGGAGAGATTTCACTCTCATTTGGAGCGAAGCACCCACTTTGCCACTTATAGGTATATTTTCAAATCGACCTAAAATGGTCAGACTGGATCCTTCTGGGGAGAGCTTGGGTTCAGCCTACTTTTTTGCTGATCCAACTATATACATAGCAGTGGACTTCGAAATGTTCGTTTCCACAGATGTATGTAATGTTGACAATTTCCTGATTTATATATAGTCTGTTTGCAAAGTGGATTTGTTGATCATTAAAACGTCAAATGTGTTGGCAGCTTTTTGATGTAGGAAACTTGAATTACGTATCTACCTACCTATCTGTTTGAATGATAGATAGATAGTAAAGGAACAGGTTGTTTTCAGAAGTTTGAAGAAGCCTCACAACTTGTCTGAAAAAATCCCACTGCGGGAACACTCAGCTGAATAATAAATAGGAACGTTTGATTGATGGATCTGAATGATATATTTAACGGATTTTGATGGAAAATTAAAATTTGTGTTCGTAATCCTTTTTTGGAAAGGCATCGTATAGAAAGGGGGAGAGCTAGTTTTTGTGTATGACAAATATGGGTTGTCACTTTTGAAGCGACAGACTTGCTCTGCCCTGTATGTAAACACGGCTGACAGTCAATTCGTTCTAGGGAACCACATAATACCAGAAAAGTTTCTGTTTGTTACATTTTCACTTTTCGAGTAGCTAAGAATAAGGAAAGCCGAAGATGGTCCTTTCAGTTGGTTCTTGGAAGCCGACGCGTCTGCAGAAATTGCAGCGAATCTCCCTGAAACAAACACCCCTCCATTCGTCCCTTTAATTAATACGTATTTCATTCAATCAAGGAAGTATAAATGACGTTGTCTTTACAAAAAAGGCAATGTTTTATATGAACACTGGATACGCGGACTACTCTATACGTATCTTTTATAATACTTTGATCAACTTCTAAGCTAGATTGTTGCAGTCTTAGTTAGGATAGGCCTCAGGAAAGAAAAAAAGAAGTTAGTGTAGTAGCTGTAAACTGGGCGACATTCAATCTTCTGATACCGGCGGCGGCACGGTCCGCGGACCGGGTTTTGACTTTTGATTTTGATCTATGACGAATAGCGGCCCATCTGGTTACTCTTCCAGAAATGTTGCTCACTTTCGCTTCGCCTCAAACACAAAGGAAGCCTGATATCAAGTCAAAGATAAATGAGGGACAAACGAGACTCGGCTTTGAGTGGCAGATTCTTGAGTGGCTGGATGACAGTCAACTCTCTCTCCCTCTTTCTATCTTTCTGACTTCATTATGTACGTAGTGGTGGTGGAATTAGAAGGGCCTGCGCCTAATACATGATTTATGACACCTATCAAAGGTGGCGAAAAATGAATTCCTTAAAGTCCCTCCCTAACAGCGCTATCACTGCTGGCTGATAAGAGGGACCATTCACATGACTCAAATGATGTGCGCGCGTCAGCTGTCAGCGGGAGAATCGCATGAACCGCTACTGTTTTGAATAACCAATGTCAGGAAATTTTTAAGCATTTTCGTGTTTTGTAAAACCAAACGTACTCTATACTCTATATATAAGAGTAAGCGTAAAGATTATAATGTAAAGGACCTGCCTTTGTGTTTAGTAGAGCATTCATGAGTTTTATTACCGTTAAAGTTTATAGCTGTCTGGAAGGGCTTTTAGAAACAGAATGTATGATGAGATCTTGTCAAGATTACCTCATACAGTACAGTGTTCACAATTTCCAAAAATTTACATATATGTCCATGACTTTGACCACGCTTACTTCAATTTCTTCAAATCAAAATGGCTCGAAATATCTAATTTTACGAAATCGAAAACTTTTGCACTAGTTTAACTCTAAGGGTGGCCAAAATGTTTTAGAAACCAAGTTTTAGCCCTCACTAGAGTAGTATGGAAGGAAATGTGGATCCCCTTATCCGGGTCTTTCTCATTATCCCCACAGCTCCGAAGAAGCACCGAGCACATTTGATGGATTAAGTTGAAATTGGGTAGGGGTAGGTTTTCAGACCTGTTGATTTCATAAATGCAAAAATTTAAAAAATTTTAAATTTTAAAGTTTTAGTTGGTAAAGGGGGGACCACGGCGATCAAAAATCCTTATTGTCCATGATTTTGCTGAAAACTTGCATACAGCTTTCTGGGGCGCTGAGCATGAATCTGAAATCAGTTTTTCGATTCAGCTTTTCGTTAGCTTAATATAAGCTAAAGTTGTAAGCTTAAGATACCCTTACCCCTACCTAATTTCAACTCAATCCGTCAAATCGTGCTACTTCTATATTCTACTTCTATTTGTATTGTGCAACAATTTTTATATCATTGGAAAGAGCAGAAAAAATGCTACAAAGTTGTCGAATTAGTTTTTTGATTGTACTAACCTAATTAAAGTTATAATTAATTAATTAAAAATAACTAATAAATTACCTACAGTAAGCCTTAGGCTAGTGGGCCAATCAGCGAGCAGACACACGCTTATATGAAAGCGTGTAGATAGTGCAAAGTGGGACCCCCCCCCCCCCCCGGAAGTTACGGGGGGGGGTCCCGAGTTAATGAACCGAGCATACCTAGCATGATTTGTACATGCTAGTGTAAGAGTTTCATACTCTTTATTATGTACTCTTGCTGATGCTAACTTAACACTGTGTTGGGCGATCAACACCCAGTTTGCAATATTTTCTGAGGAACTAGGAGGTTAATCAAAAGAAGCTTTTTACGAAATTTGGGCCACTTCCTTTTGTATGTTGCAGTTCCTAGACAACTTCGTTTATGTAACAACAATCAAACAAGTTTCTTCACCGCTGTAATCTTCATGTTTTATTGGCAAAAAATGAGAAATTAAAAGCAGAAAGGATCAAAAACAATATTCGGCACCCGTATTTAGACTTCGTTGGTGGGTACTAACATTAGACACATTCTGACTTATAACTTCATTTTGATCTGATGCGTACTGGAGGAAGTCAGTGTCACGGTGAAATTGTCCCCAGTGAAACTTTTCCAGAGGAATTTTTGAGGTGATCAATCACTTATCATGAACAGTAGTCATTTACTAACTGACTAAACTTGTACTCCAAGACATGGAACAAAACTAAACTTCATTTTTTAAATTTTGTATTTTTCTAATCATCACATTTCCCCCTCTTAAATATCTAACAATTTCTTAAACAGATTTCATTCTCTGTAAAGTTGTCTTTCGTATCTTTCTGTTTCCGGATTGTATCGCCTCGGAGAAAGTCGATTCCTCTGAGGATATCGATAAGCTGCCGGCACTACCGCTGGTGCCATTCTGTCATCTTCTAAACGGGCTGCATCGACCGGCGGCCCTTCCGTAGTTTCCCACCAATACATTGGAGTAGACTCGTCATCGGATTGGCGATAATCGGATTTTGGCAGTGACCGTCGCAGCTTGCGGGCATTCCAGACAGGTTCATCTTCCAATTTGTAGGTGTATCTTCCCAATACCTTGACCACCTTCTTAGGATTGCCATATCGAACCTTTCCTGTGGGAACCTGTGGAAGGAGGGAACGGACATAATCACCAACGGCTATTTTGGTTGTCACAGAAGGTGGCTTTTCCGATTTGTAGTTTCTTTCTGATTTCTTTAATAGATTCTTGTGAAAGGTAGAATTGAGTTTGGTACGAACTTTCCAACCAAACATCAAATCTGCTGGTGATTTGCTGGAATCTTTATTTGTGGTGAATCTGATAGTCGCTAAGACTTGTAGAATCGCTTTTTCCCGCTGGTGTTCTTCCAATTGTAGCGCTTGAATCCGTTCCTTTATAACCCTGTTCATTCGTTCAACTTTACCGTTGGCCGAGGGATTGTACAATGCTGTGAGGCTATGTCTGACATTATTGGCAGAAAGGTAGGACTCAAACGTTGAGCTTTGGAACTGTGGTCCGTTGTCCGTTACGATCTCGGATGGCAGGCCAAATCTGGAAAAGATGATATCCAGGAAATTTACCACTGCTGTTGAATTTGTTGTGCCAGTGGAGCAGACTTCAACCCAGCCCGAGTAATGGTCACACAGCACCAGAAGGTAGGAAGACTGACTGGGTGGCGAAAGGTCCTTGGATATCAAGTCCAAGTCGTTCCCATGGTGAATTTGGTGAAGGAACCTTTTGTGTTTCAGTCTTAAGATCCAACAGTTCTTTACTAATTCCATGGAATGGCAGATCCATGGAAGGCCACCAATAGCTACCACGAAGAAGTTGTTTGGTCTTTGTCTCTCCTGGGTGTCCTTCGTGGGAAAGCTTCAGAATTCGTGCTTGTAGGCTTGTTGGGACCACTGCTCTTGTGCCTCCTCTCATCAGAAGTCCATTGGCCAAGTACAATTCTTCGCGGATTCGGAAAAACGGAAACAAAGTTGGTGATATCAACTTCTTCTCCGGCCATCCTTTTACGGTATATTCGATGACTTGTGTGAGATCTTTATCTTCGGCGGTATGTGATTGTACTTCATCAAGGCGTATGGCATTATCTGTTGCTAGATATGCCACCACAGTGTCGTTGTTTCCCATGTCCTCTGTCTCTTGGCATGGCAATCTTGAGAGTGCATCAGCAATGATATTATGTTTCCCCGGCTTGTGTTTTACGGTGTAGTTGTACTGACTTAAACGGGTATACCATCGCGCAATTCTCATTGGTCTGTGCCCTTTGCCACCACCATCCAATAGGACAGTAAGAGCTTGATGATCTGTCACCAAGGAGAACGGGAAACCCCACAGGTAGGTGTGCCATCTCTCAACTGCCCATACGCAAGCTAATGCTTCTCTTTCGCTTGTGGAGTAACGCTTTTCTGCGTCGGTCAGGGATCTTGAGGCGAAAGCGATGACTCTTTCTGCTCCTTCTTGTGTCTGACTTAGCACGGCCCCGATGCCATGTGATGAGGCGTCCGTCGTAACAGTTGTGCTACAGTCGGGTCGAAATTGTGATAGAACTTTGGATTCGGTGATTTGTTGCTTCAACTTCTCAAATGCAAGCTGGGCCTTTGGATTCCACTAGAATGGCGTATCTTGGTGAGTAAGGATTCTTAAGGGATCGGCGATGGTGCTGAAGTTCATTTCCCAGAAAAGACTTCAGGTCTGCCCGGTTGGTTGGAGTTGGGGTTTTTAGAATAGCCTCCAGGTTTTTCTTACTTGGTTTGATCCCATCTTTGGTTAGATGATTACCCAAAAACTCTAAGTCGGGCTTCGAAAGAGAAATCTTTTCTACTTCTATTCTGATGTTTCTGTTGTCTAGACGATCTAATACAGCCTTTAGTCGGGTATCGTGTTCTTCGTGGGTTTCAGCTGTTACTAGGATGTCGTCTTGATACACTATCGTACCTGGGATTCCTGCAAGAATGATTTGCATCATCTTTTGAAAAGCTACTGCGGACGAGGTCAGTCCCATAGGCAGTCTTCGGAATTGAAATAGACCATCTTCGGTGATGAATGCCGTCAGATGTCTGCTGTCCGGGTGTAGAACCATCTGAAAATACGCTTTGCTCAGGTCTATCTTCGAAAATATCTTCGCCCCTTTTAGTATGGTTAGAGCTTCGTCAATGTTGGGTAGCGGGAATCGATCAGCGATGACTGCTTTGTTGAGTTGTCTCAGGTCAACACACACTCTGATTTTTCCATTTGGCTTGATTACCACAACCATGCCGTGCACCCATTCCGGTGCCGTGGCATCAATCCTTTCTATAACTCCGTCGTCTTCCAACTTCTTTAATTTTGACGAGACCTTTTCTTTTAGCGTCAGTGGGACCCGTCGTAACTTCTGTGATACGGGAACTGCATCCGGCTTTAGTTGTATCTTGTGTATAAAGCCTTTGACTTCTCCTAATTTATTGTTGAACAGATTAGGATACATGGAGGTTATGTTGTCTTTAGTTATTGAATTCACGGATAATGTCTTACCAACAATGTTCAGACCAAACTTTGTGATGATATCTCTTCCCAACAGGCACTTGGAGCCGTCAACTACATAAAAGGTTGTGGATGCAGTTGTGTTGTTAAGTGTGATGATGGTGTGGAATGTACCATGCACGTTGAGGGTAGTGCCTCCGAAACTGATTAGCTTCAGGCTAGGTACTTCTAGAGGAAGGTGGCTGAAATGTTTGTGATATAGCTGTGGTGTAAGGATTGAAACTGGTGAGCCAGTGTCAACTACAAGCGACAACTTGGCTGTTCCGTTTGGTTGTGTTGGATCTTGAGTTTGTACTGTTATCGTGCAATGAATTTCGTCCTTGCTGGAAACTTGACATATGCTGAGAACATGGACCTGATTTGAATCGTCGCTGTCGGTTGTGGTAGAGAGTGTATCGGCTTATCAATCGACTGTACTTGCTTCGGTCTTGGGGCAGGACGCTTTTGTTTGGCTCTGGATCTACACACTTTAGCAAAGTGTCCGAGTTTTTGACAAAAATGACATTTCGCATTCACGGCAGGGCAGGTGTCGTTTCTTTGTCTGTGGTCAGATCCACAACGCATGCAATAAGTTTGTCTCTGTTTGTTGTTGCGGGGGGTTTCTTTATTTCTTTATTCTTTCTTTCGTTAGTCGTTCCGCCGCTTGGTTGTTACAGCCTGAACGGTGGATTCAGATGGATGGGGAGACAGAACTTTAGCATCCCTGCATGCTTGTTCAAATTGTCTGATCAGTTGTAGAGCGTTCTCCACGGTTAAGTTCTGTTCAATAAGCAGTCTTTCGCGAATCTTTGTAGTGTGGATATCTTCGACCAACTGATCGCGAATCATTTCCGGTGCATTGGTGAAGTCACAGGAAATAGCTAAAGAGCATAGGTTACTGTAATATGTGTCCACAGATTCGGTTGGGTGTTGTCGTCTTTGACGGAAAGCATGTCTGGCAGCGACAACATTCGATTTTGGGACGAAATGTTCACGCAGTTTTTGAAGAACCTGATCATAAGTGTCCTCGTTTTCCCCATTTGGTTGACGTGGTAAAGTCTGATACAGTTTATGTGCCTCGGTTCCGATGCATGTCAAAAGGATAGCGATTTTGCGCTGATGTGGGAAGGTATCTCCCCCAATCGCTGTCAGGTAAATCGTGAATCGAGGCTCCCATTGCTGCCAGGGAAGCGCGGGTTCTCCTGGGGTATCCAGGAAAGCAGGTGGGGGACGAAGAAATTCCACAACCCTTCGTCGCCAAATATGAGGTGATCAATCACTTTTCATGAACAGTAGTCATTTACTAACTGACTAAACTTGTACTCCAAGACATGGAACAAAACTAAACTTCATTTTTTTAATTTTGCATTTTTCTAATCATCACATTTTCATAATTTTTATAGAGTGAGAAATTTCACCGTGACATGGGCTTACTTTCCATACGAAACACATAAATCAATCAGTGAACTGCAGTTGTTGCCAGTGCAGAAGTGTGCCCATAGGATCTCTTAAATTTACCATTTGCGTCCATATCCAGCTGTGAGTGAAGTTCTTCGAAAGGAAATTGGATTTTTATTTGATATTTTTAGATTTGATGATCACAGCGATATTGCTAAATTGACGTCAGGAGCTGACATCAAGCACATGATTGATGTGTCTCATTTGGCTCGGATCGGAAGTGGGAACTACCAATTCTGTCGTGCACACGCAGAACTAATCACAACCCATCCCGGAGAATCGTGAACGGAAAAGCACCTGACGATGCGGTGTTAACTTCCTTGTATCTTTCTTTTGGATTAGTTTGAACGGACGCTTTCCCATTATGTACCACTTCAGGCAGCTCTTTCACTAAGCCAGGCTGAAGATCAATTTTTATGACAAATTTTACGAAAAAGTTTGCAAGAACTAATTCTTTCACCTAGGTGGAAGGAAATGCTTAGTGACCTCGGTGTAGTTAGCAACCACCTTTCTGTACCCACTAAAGTAAATTTAAAAGTGCTGAGTCAACTTTTTGGTGTGTAGTTGTTGCTCGTTTTCGTTTAGTACTATTTGGTGCAGGTAGTGCTAGGCTCTAAGCCCTCTCTATCGTTTTCTACTTCCATAACTTTGAGCGATTATTCAGAGCGATAGTAGTGGTTTAGTGGATAGCACCGCTAGCACTGTGTAGAACTCTTCGAGCTCTAACTGCACGCTGAAATGTAGACCCAGCACTATCAAGTTTGGCTTGGTGGGTGCAGAAGATGTATACTAACTGTGCTTAGCTTGCTTTTGGAAAGATTAAAGCTCGTCATCATTTCTAATATATACTGGCTAGGACTCACTAGACAGACAGCGACGCTCAAATCAGCGCAACAGCAAATGTGGTCTCGCTGTCCGGTCTGAGTTTGTAGGTTGCCGCGGTAATACTTCCAGTTAGGGACAAAGCCTTAAACTACTCCTCTCAGTAGGTACGTGTTGCTTGACTTCGAGTATATATGTGATCCGCATTTCCTGAGAATTCGAAGCCGAAGTAGCTACAATTAATATGAAAGAATGTCAGTCTGGTACAAAGAACCTCTGCTAGTAGGGCTCGCGTTGTTGTTCGCATCGCACACAATGTGGGATTTACTCATGGGCTTAGCTAAGCGAAATATACATATCTACCTGTTTACTTAAAAGAGTCCGCTAGGAACCGCTAGCTTGGCAAGGAACATTAATATGGAACCTCAACTATTAAAATGGAAGTCTAGCATAAAAAGACATATATATATATCTATATATATATATATATATATATATATATATATATATATATATATATATACATATATATATATCTATATATTCTATTACTATTTTTACAGCCACCTCACCCCAGTCGTTTCGCCGATTAGGGCAGTGTCAGCAATTTTAAGCTTTGTCCGGAGGTCGGGGCGGCTGATGCTGATGTACGTAACAGAATAGATTATATTCATGTGAAATTGAGAAGCTCAGAAAAGATTGAACGTAATAATTCTTTGTAAACTTGCGTATGCACATATTGACGTCCAAAAACTGCACTATTAAAGGAGTGGCAGCTGCCATTTTCTCGCATTTTCCCAGATTTCTTGCGAAAATATCTTCAAATATTATCAGAACCTTTATCCACAACCTTTTGTCTTTCACTGTAGAATTTCCATCGTTTGGAATTTTGAAACGGATCCCCTGTAGTTCAAAACTAAGTTGTTGTAAATTGTTAGTTTCTATAGGCATTGTGAAAGGTAGAAATCAGGGAAGAACGAGGATCAGCCAGGGTGCTGAATCCAGCCCGAGTTGTGAGACGCACTGAGACTGAGCACGCTAATCGGACAGTGAAACTTTTGGGTCTTTTCCAGATTACCCCCCCACCACTCAAAGTTCTTAAAACTCGACCAAATGAGCTGAAATTTGGTGTGGGTATGTTTTCGACCACGCTGAGTTCAAATATCGCAAAATTTTTCGATTTCGCGAAATTCGATTTTTTTCGATTTCTAAGGGGACCAAGGGTGACCGAAAAATTTTTTGTCTTCGATTTTGCTGAAAAGTTGTGTATAGGGGTTTTCGGGGTCGCAGAACACGAATCTGAAGTCCGTTTTTCGATTCAGCGTTTCGTTAGCTTGATATAAGCTAAAGTTGTAAGCTTAAGTTGTAAGCTTATGCTGAGCTAACGAAAAGCTGAACCGAAAAACGGACTCCAGATTCGTGTTCTGCGACCCCGAAAACCCCTATATACAACTTTTCAGCAAAATCGAAGACAAAAAATTTTTCGGTTACCCTTGGTCCCCCCTTAGAAATCGAAAAAAATTGAATTTCGCGAAATCGAAAAATTTTGCGATATTTGAACTCAGCGTGGTCGAAAACATACCCACACCAAATTTCAGCTCATTTGGTCAAGTTTTAGGAACTTTGAGTGGTGGGGGGGGTAATCTGGAAAAGACCCAAACTTTTTTCTGAGGCTGAGTTGAATCTTGCCGAGTTTGTTTCACAGGAAATATTACTGAGAACAGTTAGCACGAGAGATTCGGATCCTCGGCAAAGGCCGTCACTTTGACTAATTTAAAACGGAAACTATATATGGTGAACCAAGAGTGAAATTGCATTCCGTGAAGCTGGATGAGTCATGTGTGGAGTATCTGCTTTACCGCCCCTCTCTAACTTGAAATTACCATTGCTCCTCAAATCATAGAAAACTACCAAAACTCGGCGTATCCGATACCCTTGCTATACGAGATCGTGCCAGTGCTTCTTGTCTCCATTAAGCCAACAATTGACCATCTGGATAAATAATACCTAAGAAAATTAAGACTTGAGATGATTTTTGAAACCTGGGAACATCTAGGTCAAGTGTTAGTGTAATGACAACATTTTTATGTAAGAAAACATTAGAGTTTTGTGGTAACAGTGAAATGGTGTGTAATCAAGAACCTTTTGATTATGGATGAACCTAGTTGCATGTAACTTTAAGAAACCGTGGTTTTGATTTTTGTGACATGTAGTAAATTCACTTACTCATTAAATTCTCTCAATGTTACGTTACCATGCCTTATTTTATTTAACTTTATTAACCCTTTCCCGCGTGAGGTTGCGCAAATTCAACGGTGCGCAACGACCGAGTTTGCATTTTTGACTGCCACTTTTTACTGATGTACCTAGAGTTTTTGACTGCCACCAGTCGATAGAGAAATAATTCCTCTTCTTCTTCTTTTATAATCTATTATTGAAAGGGTCCCCGATGCACCCAGAAAAAGTTAGAAGCAGTCAAAGTCGAGTAAAGTAGAAATGTCCTCCAAACTGTCACTTCTGAAAATAAAGAAAACTGGTCTTTGCAACTTGTGTACCAGCAAAATAAGACATAGCCCAAATAAATCTACGAGACGGTGTCTACACACTGGATGGAGCGTTATTTCGGCAGGCGATTCAGAGCCAGCTCCTTGAAGGCCCAATTAAATACTCAAATTTGGTGCAGTTTTGTGCAAACTTTCGCATCAGTCTCAAGGCTGATACAGGAGAGAACCGTGGTAATATTTTTGCACTGACCTTAGACCGTTCATTTTCACCCTCGTCACGAATTTGTAACGTTATGCGGAAGAGGGTTAATCAAAACACAGACTAGAAAGTGTAAATCAAAGTGGGACGTTACTGATTTATGTGTTTCAGTGACATCATTGGTGAGCGATGGTTGTGTTCCCGAACACGACGGCGCTGCCACTGTTCCTCCGTCGTCCGCTCGTGGTCTCCTGGTTCCTCCTCGTCGACGTCTTCGGCCTCCTCGGCACTCTCTTCTACGTCCTCGTAGTCGCTCTCCTCATCAAGCACCGTGCCACCAAATTCCCCAACACTTTCTATATACTTATGATCAGCATGGGAATCGCCGACATAATCGACCTGATCGTTCACTTTACCTTTCTGAATCCGGCGGCCATCTTCAAGCAGCACACTCTCAACCCGATCTACATGGTCTTCTGGAGCTTTCTCTGGGAGTGTCTCAACAACGTCTCCTCCGCGCACATCCCCTTCATCGCCTTCAATAGACTGATGGCGGTATATAAACCGAGCACCTACGAACGATACTTCAGCACAGCACGTTTGTCCTGCATGATCGGGTTCTGTTGGGGGTTTCAGCTCATGTTTAGCTCTTTTTACTATTACTGTACTTGTTTTGTGCATGTCCCCAGCTTGGTGTACTCAGTTCACTTTGAGGAGGGCTCCTGCGGGGAGTTTATGATCACCTTGAGAACTGCTGAGGATGCAGTCGTCATTTTTCCCTCACTGGCCATGAACATTGCAACATTTGTGAAGGTTCGCCAGGTGGGGAGTCAGATTTCGCAGGCGAATCAGATCCAGGCGAAGCGGGAGCGAAAGTTGGCGCTCCAGTTCGGGATCATCTTTGTTGTGTTCGTTCTGATGTCCAGCGCGTTCTGGAGTGTCCAGTTCTTCACGGAGGTGAGTCCGAGCAGTCAGGAGTTGCTGGAACTGTGGCTCCTCACCATGTTCACCCTCCACAGCGCCATCAATCCCTTCATGCTCGTGGCGCTCGGCTCCGATCTGAGGCAACTGCTCTTCGGAAAGTTGGGGAACTTGAAGCGGACGACGGATGTGGTCACTGTGGCCGGCAGTTCCAATGCGACCGCCCAACCACAAAAATAACACTACAAAACTAGTCGGGCGAAGATTAACCATTTCACCAGCTGATTATGCACTATTATGTAAAGAAACTAAATCCCACTTCTGAGTGTGCAGAGGAATGGGACTAAGGATCGAAAAGGTCTCGGGTCCCACCTTTGCAGTGACGTTGCAGTGTTTCCAGGAGCAAAACAGATAGCCCACTGCTCTGTCGGTCGCATCGCATCGCATGTGGCTGTAAATTGATTGGTAGGCAGGCCGGAGTACTATCTTGCTGAGGTTTCTGAGCGTTAAGGAACTCTTAATCCACCTATTTTTCCGTGTAGAGCGCGGAGGGAGACTCCGGAACGGAACTTCCAGTTTTCGCTACCCGTCAGCTCAGCCTACCCACTGAGAGAATCTGTTCTAGGTGAACGGGGACAAAGTAGTCTCAAATCAGCAACGCGCTAGATTCCTGCCCTGTCTGAAAATGGTCTACGACCCACGTTTCGGGGGAGGAGTTAATCAAACGAGGCTAATATTGGGGCCTCTTAGCAACCCCCTTCCCAGGCTTCACGCTTTCGGTTTCCGCCTCTTTTGAAGATAAACTTCCGTAATCCTTCCGTAAAGAAACTACCGTACCGCAGATCCCACAAATTGCTACTTTTTTCTGCAATCTGGTTAAGGCTGTTGGGGGACATTTTTGGGGATATTGTCGATGCAGCCCTTGAGAGATAAATAGCGTGTTGTAACTTTAGTAGGTCGGAGCGATTAGGTCCCACTTTCGCACCAGTCTCACTTTAGCACCTCCTTAAATATAAAGGTCATTAAGGTCACATAAAGGTCATTCCCACTTTAGCACCTAGAGTCCCACTTTAGCACCTTCATGACATGGGTTACTCCTAGATTTTTTCTCTTTAAATGGAAAATACACTTCAAAACGCTACAATTATAGACTATCGTAAAAATCATTCTCATCTAATTTCAACTACTTTTTCAATAATTTATTTTGCATAATTTTTAATTTAAATTCTGTTTAAATTAAGAGTCAGTGCTATTTGCAGCATTACCTACAATTAGTGTTTTTGGGCTGACCCCTCCACGTTTACTTGAATCGGCGTACTAGAGCTGACGATTATTTAAACATTCTATTAGCCTTCAAATTGGCAACTGCGAACTAACAAACGATCAAACAAACAAATAAACAAACAGAAACAATTATGACTGTTTCAATGTTTTTCATGGAATTTTTGTAAATTAGTTGATTAAATTTGCTACCTTTAATTTACAAATTACATTCTAACCAACGAAATTCCCATTCACAAGTACGCTTAAATTTTAATATTTCATCATTTCTATATTGTCTAAATTTCCTTGCAGTACTTTCAGAAGCAAAATTCTAGTAAGTTGTCATAAAATTGTCTTAATTATTTACTGTACATATGCTTACTCATAATACATTTAAGGGTCACTTATTGTAAGGTCAAAATTCTAATAGGGGTAAATTTTCTTACTGTAGGTTCAGCGGTGCTAAAGTGGGACTCAAGGTGCTAAACTGAGACTGGTGCTAAAGTGAGACTCAAAAAGGTCATTGCAGGGGCAAAGGTGCTAAGTGGGACTCAGCCGTCGGAGCGTCGCTACACTGTGCGATTAGGAAACCCTCTAGTGGCTACGCTTCTTTTAATTCCTAGTGCAATTGTGCAGTATATATTCACCCCTGTTGGTAGTGTTCAGTTATTTGCCTATACCCGTAGCGTAGTTTGTGTTTACACTCGTACTTATTGTCACACTTGTGGTTGTTATTGTTATATTATATATACGTTTGTGATGTATGTATACGTTCTATTAAATTCGTCTCTGCGCCATGTGGATTTGCTGGACCCCTTTGCTCAGACCTGACACCGGGACTCAATTTCTAACCGGGTATCTAATATTTTAGAAACTCAGCTTCCATACATGAAACAGAGTTTTACACGACCTAGTCAACTTGTCAAATCATATTACACACACTGACATTAAACTCGCAAATATCATGATAAGCGACTAATGAGTAAGGTCTAGTTTTGTGATTTTCATCATTGAATTAATTTTTCGATTTCGCGAAATTCGATTTTTTTCGATTTCTAAGGGGGGGACCAAGGGAAACCGAAAAATTTTTTGTCTTCGATTTTGCTGAAAAATGCATATAGGGGTTTTTGGGGTCGCAGAACACGAATCTGAAGTCCGGTTTTCGATTCAGCTTTTTGTTAGCCTGGTATAAGCTAAAGATTTAAGCTTAAGATGTAAGCTTATACTGAGCCAGCAGAAAGCTGAATCGAAAAACGGACTTCAGATTTGTGTTCTGCGACCCCGAGAACCCCTATATGCATCTTTTCGGCAAAATCAAGGACAAAAAAGTTTTCGGTTTCTCTTGGTTCTCCCTTAGAAATAGGAAAAAAATCGAATTTCGCGAAATCGAAAAATTATGCGATATTTGAACTCAGCGTAGTCGAAAACATACCCATACCAAATTTTAGCTTATTTGGTCAGGTTTTAATGATTTTGAGTGCTGGGGGGTAATCGAAATAAGACCCAAATAAACAAATAACTTTTATGCAACGCTGTTGATTTTCATTAGTAAAATTTAGGGATGAATCTACTGCGGACACTGGACTTTTTAGACTAATAACACCTGACTTTTATCCAACGGTCACTTGTGACATTTCAGTAGTAATTACTCCTGACTCAGGAGTAATAGTGTTTTATGCAACGGGGCCCTGGTCTCATCTTCTGATGGCTGGGCTGGATGGAAACGGAGCGGAGCGGATCTCTAAAGTAGATTTGGGACCGGTTCCAATAGAACCGGTTGGAACCGGAACCGGAACCGGAACCGAACCGGAAGGAATTTTAGAACCGGAACCGGAACCGGAACCGGAACCGGTAGGATTTGGAACCGGCCGGTTCCACTCTTAAAAATGGACTTGAACTAATTTTTTGCAGGAGTTTAAATTTTGCTAAAACTGGAATTTGTGGTTGCCATTCTGTGTTGCCATTCATATTATCTTTCTCAAACTAGTGACTGAAATTGAAACTAAAGATCTAGTTTGAGCTGAAACTAAACAAATTTAGACCTGAAGGCGAAATATGTAGGATGATACTGACAATAATTAAGAATTTCAAACTAAAGGTGAAATGAAGTACAATTATTGGCACTGAAACTGAAGCTAAAAGTCCATAGAATAAATTTAGAGCCTAAGCTGGAAACGACATAGCTTCAACTTCCACTGAAGGTGACACAAACTCCCCGCTTCCACTTTTCAGGTGATCGAGGCACGTTTCAGCTTTAGCTGAAGCCGAGGCATAGAATTAAGAGAAGGTGATCGAGGCACGTTTCAGCTTTAGCTGAAGCCGAGGCATAGAATTAAGAGAAATTTCAAATATTTCTTTGACTCAACATTAGTGACATTATCCCGTCTGAGTTATATAAGACAAAAATTAAATGTTAAACATACTTGAAAAATTAGGAATATGTATTTCAAGGGAAAAATTCTACTTCCTTTATTCTGGAATTTCGTAATTTTTTGTTTTCATGCTTCTGATTTTTCAAATTTTGTTATGTAATTTTGTGTGTTTACCAAAATGCAGTTGTGAAAATGTCTCTAAATTAATTTTAACGAATTTTTGAAATTTTCTGTTCTAAAATTCCAATTGTAATTGTTGAAAGGCGGGCACTTTCGTTCAGACGTGACCGATACGGGCGCCGAATGAAAACCTTAACCAGCTTACATATCTGAATATTAACCTCATAGAAAAGATGAGAGCCCGATGGGATGTAGTCGGAAATTGAGTATATCTTCTCAAAAAATTGGTAAATGGAAGGTGGTGTTGTCAGCACGCAAGATTGAAGCAATATTTTTTAAAAAGTAGTAACGTTGTGCAGTTTACAAGATTCTGTTCAGAAGGCGCTGTCTGCATGTAGATGCACAGCAGAATCTCACCGTTAATTCTCGAAACAATTTGCTCGATCATACTAAAGTTTTAATTTTTTTACAAGTTTTAATGTATGTTGTGCATTATAGTAACAGCATTTGTAATGGAGCAAACTCAAAGTAAGGCAAAAACTTTAAAATTCAAAGTAAGCAAAAAAGTTTAACCCAGTTGGTTATTATCGCATTACCTATTCCAATTGTTTTGCAGTATTGCTTTATAATTTTGATTGTATAACCCTTGCTGGGAACCTGCATCGTGCATCCAATATTAAATAATGTTAAAATGTAACTACGAATTTTGTACTTGGAACCGGGAACCGGAAGCTAGAACCGGAACCGGAACCGGAACCGGAACCGGCACTCTAGAACCGGAACCGGAACCGGTTTTGAAAATTGGAACCGGTCCCAACTCTACTCTAAAGGAGGAAGGGAGAGAGTTCCAGGGACTTCCTTCCGCATGGGTCCTCGATGCGGACTCGGCTCGGACTCCCTCAGCCACTCCCCGAGAAGGAGGGGAGAGGAAGACCGGAGTTCTCTCTCTCTCTCCCTCTCTCCACCTCATTCCTAGACTATTTTATATGTCTTTCTATCGAACCAAATAAACCCCGTCGGCTATTCATGATTACAGAAAGACAATTTTTCATTTCTCAACCTACGCTGTATATACATATAGTTTCGTACTTTCAATTATAGATTTTCCATGCAATAAATGATGAGCGTCTCACACTAATAATATGAAGATAAGTGCGCAGTTGGTTGGGAATAAAAGATTGTCTCATCCTCCTCTTCGCACGTAGGTCCAAATTAAGAGCAACCATGATGCCTACTGAGACTGGGAATGCTGTCACTCAAAATTCCTATTTTCTCTTGCGTCGCTCAACAGCTGGACATCCGACAACCCTCCAACAATAATCACCCTCTATCCTCCCAATTGCAGGCTTCCAGTGAAAACCTGTCCTCTATTTGAACAAACCGCTGCTGGTGCTCATATCGCCCTTCGCTCTCAGCTATAAAGACAGGCAAAGCCTTTTCAGTTGCTGGTAAGTTTACGGTAGCTCATCACAAGAACTTTATTCAGATCGTATTAATTCAATCTGAAAAATCAAACTGCTTTCAAGCTTTCACTTCATATACTTGCACTGACTATTATTTATCAAGAATTATTTAGTCAGACGCATTAATAAGAAGGATTTCGGCGTTTGGTATCAATTTAAGATGAAAACATTGGGCCAGTGGGATAGACTATGCGTTTAGTCCTCAAGCTAAAGCGAAATCTGGAAATGGAAATGGTTTCAGCTGAATCACATCCCATCGTATCATTGGCGTACTGACAGGACTAAGTGAGGCCAACTACCTTAAGTAGTTTTGCAGATGATAAAGGCAAAAAGGTTTCGCGAAAATGCAGAATGGTTTGTAGTTTTCACTTGAGATATGTTGGCACAAACTCAATTTACAAAAGAAACTCGTAGATTCCACTGATTATATATGTCGTGCGTAAAAGCAGTTTTACATGCATAAAACTAGGTTTATGCAACCGTTGCGCAAAACTAGATTTACGCATTGAAATTGGTGTATTAATACTGTTAAAAATCAAATCTTTCATAAGAAATTCGTAAGCTGCTGTAAACTTTACAATTTGTTATGAAAACTTATTTGCAAACATTTTTGCATTGTAATTTCTGGTTTTTTTTAATTTTTTCCATAACATTTTAAGCAACAGAATCTATAAATTGGAGGGATCTCTTTAACTATTTCCCCCCTAAAGACCCAATTTAACTCTTCCCCCCCAATTAGAAATTGTATATAACGTAGTCTCGCAGAAGAACAGAAGAAGTAGAAGACATTTCTAATCAATTTTTGACCAAAAAGTAAACATTTAAAATTTTTGAATTTAAAAAGTATATATATATATATATTTAAGTTTAACTTTTCATGAAAAATTGAAGTTCATACTGACTATCAAGATTCTAAAATCCGTGAGTTTATAATCTCACGGACTGGTTCAGTGAGATTATAAACTCACTAGTGAGATTGTTAAACTGAGCTAGCGTTATGTAGCAATCTCGCTGACATTTTCAGTGCGATTATTATCTCACTAATGAGTTTCCGTTTAATTATAATCTCACGAACCAGCATTTGTGAGATTGTTCAATGACGTTTTCTTTAAACCTAGGGTGTCCGTTCAAAACGTCTAAAGTCAAAACGTCTAACGTTCATAACGTGCCAATAACAATGCATAACAATGCCAGAACTTCAAACTGAAGATTTGGCAAGCCCCTGCCACCCACACCCTAAGTGGCCTATCCGAAAACTTTCCCAGACTCACACAAAATAAGTAAAAATAATCACTAAAATTTCGGAAAATTTAGACGTTTTGAACGTCAGACACAATTTTAGAAAAATTAGACGTTTTGTCAGTAGACGTTTCGTCGGTAGACGTTATGAACGTTAGACGTTTTGACTTTAGACGTTTTGATTAAGTATATGATGTTTGACGATGACTGTGCAAATATTATCAAAAATTAATCATATACATTCTAGGGGAAAATTCATAGTTCTTATGCTCGATTACAAAAATTACTTAACTTGAACTCCAATTTCTAAATTTCGTTGCGGAAAATGTTTTATGGACAAATTAGAAAAGTTAATGCAAAAATGCTTGGAAATATTTTTATAATAAATTAAAAAGTTTCCAGCAACTTTTCAGAAATTTCTTGTGAACGATTTTATTTTAAACGATGTTAGCAAATTTCCTTGCGTAAACCTAGTTTTACGCAATTCCTATGCGTGATCCAAGTTTTCCGCAAAATTCTTTGCCTAAACCTAGTCTTAAGCTACGCAAAAACTACTTTTACGCAACTACAAATACTACAAATTTCGAACAATGGCAAGTTAAATATGGGAAGTCTGACTGCATTTTTGGGATGGCAACGGAGCTGATATTTGGTTTCATTACTCGTAACTCATTTTTCTTAGGATGATGGTCTTTACATCGTTCTATAACTTCTATACAAAGTACATTGACTGGTGCTACGTCCTAAAGTTTTGACTTTGACGCCAGAACATTGCCAGCAGCCTAGAAAACTAACATTCGGAAGGTGACATTTGAAAGCATTGCAGGCGCTCAGTAAAAAAGTCAGGTGCAGATTTTTGTTCAATAATAGAAAGCTATGCCTGAATCTAGTGTGCAAAATTCGAGCAAAATCCACTGAACAGTGAAAGGCTGTGACTGGTTCACAAATATTCATTGGCTGCACAAATAGTCTGTGCTGGCTTGCACGTAGATGTGCAAATCTTCAGCAAATTTAATGGTACATGCCTTGCGTTGTATCCACCTAATTGGATTCAGCTATTATATACAACTACTAAATGTTAACAACGTCAAATCTGATTATATATCTTAGGGCCTTTTCGCGAATGAGTTAAGAGTAGAGTTGTGACGCGGGCCAGTGGCGGGCCGCGGGCTCGGGCCGGGACGCGGGCCGGGCCGGCCCGGTTTTTACGCATGCGGTCCGGCCCGCAAGATTACAAATAGGCGGCCCGCCACCGGCCCGGGGGCCGGTGGCAGGCCGCGGGCCTGGTCGGATTTTTACACGGTAAATGGCCATTTTTCAATAAATTTCGATGCAATTTCAAGTCTACAAGCAAAATTTCATTTACGGATTTTCAATGGCTTTGTTTTAAGATGTTTAATTACACATAATGGAAGCTAGAATTGAGCTGTGCTGTGCTGTGCCCGTATCTGGGGGTTTTAAGGTTGTTTTATGGTGGCTACTTATATATTGGGTATACCTAATCCTTTTTAAGTCACGTCTATGAGAAGGGCGTAGAACTGTAGAAGCTTTTTATATGTGAACAGTTGTCACAAAACAATTGGAATGAAAACATTCGCTCATAGAATTAGGTTTGATGGTATTGGTATTGATGTAAGGGGGTATCGTTCGCAGTTTAAGGCGCAGTGCTCTTGCTTGCGATTGTAATTGCTAATTTGAAACGTAACCAATATCCAAAACATTGTTAGACAAACCAAGAGTACATAATGATAAGAGTGTGACAAGCATCACATTCTATGCAATGAAGGCAAAAACTATGCGATGCGCGCTAACGGCTTACCCCCCCACAAATTGACCCCCTCTCACACCGCCCCTATATGGGTACGTGATCCAAACGGGGATCGCTCACTGCTTTGCATAATTACACGTTGTAATTAATCAAGGCCTAGTTTGGGAACAGGGTGCAAGCGTGTATGTTTAACATATGCATGTACAAAATATACTACAAGCGAGTGAGCGACCCCCGTTTGGAACTATGTACCCATATAGGGGCGGTGTGAGAGGGGGTCAATTTGTGGGGGGGGGGGTAAGCCGTTAGCGCGCATCGCATAGTTTTCGCCTTCATTGCATAGAGTGTGACGCTTGTCACACTCTTATCATTATGTACTCTTGGACAAACTAAATGAAATTTGGTTTAGTTCATTCCCTGCTATTGATCATGTAAATTAGACCTTTATGTCAAAATCAAGCTCGTTGACAAACTTAACACAAGAGACATTTAGTCTGAAGAAGTGAAAACTTCAGAAAAAGTAGGACAGCATCTGTGAAAAATAATGGAATCGGAATTGTAACATAAGGTTAAGATTGGAGTAGGACCGACAGCTTGGATTTGTATATGGATAATGCGTGGAATTCTGTATAACAGTGCAATGTTTACCAAACACGTAATCGACTGACCAATGGCCACTTGTTATTACTATTTGCTGTTTGTGAAAAGTGGAAGACATATAAATATATAGCCGTGAAAATAACGTAAAACAAGTTGAAATCAATTACCTAACAGTTCAGGCCGTTTTTTTTGCGACGTCGGGCAGTTCGGTCCGTAGACATTTGCGGCCCCGGGCCGGCTCACGTGGCCCGGCCCGCCACCGGCCGCGGGCCGACCCGGCCCGCAAAATTTTCTTATTTTCCAACACTAGTTAAGAGTTAAATTTAACTCTACTCTACTCTACTCTACCCATTCGCGAAAAGGCCCTGAGAGAAACTGAAGGCTCCAGATTAACCCTCAGCAGTATGATTTTATCTTCAGGCAACAAGGTACCTAACTTCTGACCATTTTTGTAAACAAATTTATTTAAGTTTTAAAGTTTACCTTCATGCACCCCCTTTTGCGCATATATATTGTATTTGTATATGGCCTATTGTTGACTTTAAAGATGACGTCGGCCGGCATGCCTTCTAGTCTCCTAGCAGCACTGAGCAATGATCGATAAAGGCGTGGAACAAAATGTGCGGAAGTTACTAGAAAATACAGAATTTTCCAAAAAATACAGTATATACTTATATGTGATGGGTAGGCTGAGTTTTTGTCGGTTTTTGTCTGTATATTTTGGGACCCTAGGGTCTGTACTTGTACAGTAATTGTCGTTCATCCTTTATCTTGAATTGGAGTCTTGAATATATGAGGATCGTCAAAACAGAGTCTTGTAATAATGCAGGTGAAAGGAACTAATCCAAAACTAAAATGAGAACGATCTGTTTTGTGTTTGGTTGCTCGTTTATTCGTTGTTTGTTGGTTGTTTGTTGTCTGTTTGATGAACTAATATCTAACTACATTTAGTGTAATAATTTAATATTTATCAGTATTAATTTAATATTGGTTAGTGTTGTGAACCCCCTCTGCTACAACGGTCTGTATCTGTGGAAATTTCCTGTTTATACCGTTTGTGGGGTTAGTTGCTGATTAATCTGAAAATTGAAACGAAAGTATTTGACAAACTACTTACCTGGGGAGTTTTTCGTCCCCAGGTAAGCCTCTTAGAAACCAATTTAGAAACGATAAAAATCTTCTCCCTTTCTAATCGGAAAATTAGGGCCGCTCAGTAAAAGACTTCCAACAGGCACCGCAAAATCCTGACTGACAGCTTCAGTCAGGACAAAGAGCGATAAGCTGGGTGACTGACCCAGTCTCTGTTTTGTTTTGCTCCAAGAGTCAGTCTTGGGGTGGACTCGGTGCTGACAGGTTGTGTCTTTAAGTCTGCAGAAAGCAGTGTTATACGGTTTTCTTACGGTTTCTTGGTATAGTTGGAAGTTTAGATCGGCCTATTGAGCCTTGGCGTCTAGAGTCTCTATTTGGTTAGTATTCCAGAGCATCTGTTTTTGCAAAGCCCCGTCCGTATTCTTTTTACTGAATTGTAATCAACCCTATTTGCGCTTAGTCCTGATTTTACCTTCCAGTTATTTCTTTGGAGTTGCCTGCTCAGAGTGTAAGTTGACTATAAAAAGTGGGTCTTGAAATTGCGTGTGGAAACGTTCCTGTAACTTGATTCTAGCGACACAAAAGTTCCAAGTTTAATCTTTTGACTATAGATTGCAAGGTTGCACAGTCTTTTGATAACCTCATGGTTTAAACCCAGTTTTGTTTGCCTTACGTTGTTTTGTTGTCACATCTTGAATCTATGATAATAACTGTTATGTTTGAGCTGTTCTTTGCCTGCGTACAGTGTTCTGATTTAACTAATTGATTGTGGAATACCTATTTGAGCTTAATAGAACGACAACCTTTAAAGTCTTGTCTTTCTTAGGGAATAATTATTTTGATCTAACACAGTTAATTAATCTAATGAGTGTGTACCTGCTGAAGCTATCTGACACCCTAGAGTCTCAAGTTGAAATCTGACTTGGATTTGCGTTAGGACCATAACCTAGTGAATAGTCTCGGAACCGGAAGATGAGGCCTAGCGCATAGTAGTAACCCACCCAGAGAGACATTAATCTGATCATAGCTAGTTGTGATTGTAATATCTTGGGCTATTCTGTGGGTTGGAGGCTAAAATCCCCTGAAAAGTTGTAAAGAAAGTAAAATCCAGTGCAATTGAGGATCAAACTTAGACGGGATTAAACCCTAGAAAGCCTATTTTATTACATTTGGAGCTCCCTCAGGCGAGGAAAAAATTGGGTGTTAATTTTCAAACAGAGCTCTGCATTTGAAAAGAATTCAAATTTGCCTTTGAAGTTTGAAGTGTTAATTAACCCTTTTCCTCGAAAATCTCACGACCTTAAAACGTTTTGCGGTAGTTTTCTAAACTCCCCCTGGGTGACGAAATTATTGTGTGATTGTATCGTCATAGAAATTATTGTGTGATTGTATCGTCATAGTTGTACTTTATTTCCATTAATTTGTTACTTAAAATTACATTACGTAGGCCTTAAATTTTATAATTTCGATTATACGTACGTCTGGGTGATAAACTTTCAAAATTCATAACTTGACACTTTCGTACGAATTTTGATGGAACAATTTCTCGTTTTGAGACGCTGCTACGTAATATCGAAACCTAACGATCGTTTTTGAGATAGTATTTTATTTTTTCTTGAATTTTTCTTGAGTCTTCAAACTCCATTTTGTTAGTTTATTGGGACCTACACTGAACAAATATGCCGAATGAGACAGCGGAGTTAGGGCCGCCTGCACAGCCAGGGCCCCGGGGAAATCAGAATCCTCCCCCCAGCGTTGAGACACAAGTTTTACAGAAATTGACAGACACGCTTTCTGACTTTAATTCAGCTATTAGGGCGCAAGGAGTTGCCACCGCTTACAGCTCAGTTCCCATTTACCATGGGTTACCCTCAGAGTCCTTCGAGGAACATCTCGAAAAATATGACCGTTTTTGCCAAGTCATGGACTTTGAGGAGGGACAGAAATTCTTAACTTTTTCCAGTTCACTTGAAGGTAGAGCATTAGAACAATTTCGATCAGTACCAAAAGCTAGTCGCGGAACGTGGGCCGAAATGGTCGAAGCCGCTAAGAAAGTTATGATCCCTCCCCACACGGCGCTCCATGCTTCATCTCTTATGTTTCAGGTGAAACAAGAGAAAGGTGAGCCCGTAATGGACTACCTAATGAGGCTTAATAGGTACGCGCGATTGAGCTTTACTGAAAAGGATGGTTTTTCAGAAAGTCAAATAGAAGTGTTAAAGTTACGTTTGTTCTTGTTTGGACTGAGAAGCGATCTGAAAGCTCGCGTGCCTCCTGGTTGCAAAGCAATGGAGCGCGCTGTTGAAAAGGCTTTACAGGCTGAGGGTGAATATCCCGGTGAAGCCTACCCTTCATTTATTGAGCCAAACTTTAGGAGTGGTCAGGACACACCTGCCGCTATTGCAGAGGCAGAGAAAGCCGTTAAGGAGCTAAAAGCAAAGTTTGAGAAATTCGAAATTGACTCTAAACAGAGTGGAAATCCTAGCAGAAACGGGAAGGGGCGTGACCTGCCTCCAGGCACCACCTGTTTCAACTGTAACAGACCAGGGCATGTTCGCAGGGAATGTCGCCAACCTGGTGGAGGCGCTTACCGGCCCAATAATCAGGGTTCGGACAGAAATTTTCAGCGAAGGCCAGATGTAAATAGGAATTTTAGGGGTAATCAGAATTACCAAAGCCGACGAGAAGGAAATTTTGACCAGAATGGTCGACAAGACCGCTACCAACAGAGTAATAGAAATTACCAGGGCGATCGTCGAGATGATCGTGGTCCCAGAAGGGAACAGTACCATGGAAATCAAAATTATGATCGTAGGGATCGGGGTAGAGATTTTCCCCCGGAAATGAGGAGAGAATATGGTCCAAAGTTCGCTGTGTCTTGCTCTAAGACACAGGAAGAAGATCGACGCCATGAGGGCGGATATCAATCTGGGCGTTATTCTAGTGCCTCTGGTTCAGCCCATAGTGGATATCAGGATGATCACTATGAGGGTGAGCGGTATAACTCTCCCCGCCGCAGAGGAGATTCTAGGTCTGATTCGTCCGGGCAATATTCAGTTCGCTCTGCACGAAACATTTCTCGAAATTGTTTGATGCATGCTAAGCGTTGCCTGGTCTCACCGCATTTCCAACATAAAGTTTTGATGTGCCGACAGCCTTTGATTTGCACTTGTCGAGCACCTGAACCATACGTACCGTATGAACGGCCTGTGATTAGACCACCTAGCGCTAGTTCATTTACATCTACTGAGGAGGAACTATTTGTGCCCGTTCCTCGCAATTCAACCCGTATGCCTAGTGCCAGGCGGGTCCGGAAAGTTCATGAGCCCATTGTGGACACCAATACAGTTGCAGTCCAGTGCAGTCTTGAGTCAATTGAGAATAATACTAAGGGTCAGAATAGCGAGAAAAGTAAGCCTAGCCTAGGCCCATTTTCCTCGGTGATTATGTGTTTACTGTGGGTAACGACTGTGTTGGCTCAAAGTTTGAGGAAAACAGCGCTGCCCGCTGCCTGGGTCTTACTAGCTTTACTGTTGACTAAGGCCAACGCACAGACGCAGGCTGACACAGATTCTTCTCGGTTTTTGGCAGACGAAATAGCCAAAATAGGAACCCTCGTTTTACCCCGATGGGGAGCGGTCTTGAGTCCCGCGGGAATAGGGGTCATATCCCAGAAAACAGAGTATTTGGCCTTGATAGTACAGTTGGCCGTTCCGCCAATGTCCCCTCAATGGAAGCCCCCTGAATGGGCTAACGAGGAAGACTGCATAGATTTAGCAACCGGAAAGGCCAAGACCGACCAGTATTGTGTTCGAATGATTAACCAAAGTTGTCCGCAGTTTGATTATTTGGAACGCGAGATTGACGCTATTAAGCTAGAATATCGCAAATTATACTCAGGAGTGCTAAACACGCATTTTTACTCGAAACTTTTGTCTAGCTTATGCAGATCTACGCCTGGAGTTTGTACATCGTATCCAGCACCCGAACAAACACACAGTCGACCCAAGCGCTTCATCGAATTTTTGTTAGCTGGGGCTTTAGGATTGGGAGGTCTTGCCAACAGTCTAGCCAACACCTACCATATGGGTCAGTTAGATAATCGTGTGTCTGCCGTCGAGCATGGGTTTAATGTTTTGCGAGAGGACCAGCTCAAAATTACTGACTCCATCAAACGTATAGTTCACGCAAATGAGCAAGTTTATGCTTTCTTACATCACACCGTACAGGACCTAACCACTCTAATTATCAGGGCTAGGTGTTCAAACTTCTCTTATATGCGACAAATTTACATGCAACTTTTAGCGCATATTTTCACGTCTTCTTTGAGAGATGGTTTAAATTCTGTTATGAGAGCCGGATTGCATTCAGAAATTAATCCGAATTTGATAAACTTGCAAACGTTAAAAGGAATTATTAGAACCCATCCGTCATTGCGAAATTCCTTACTCAGGCAAGAGCCAAGTTTGATTTACCAATTTGGGAAGGTCTATCCGATCAAAATTGATTTTAATACCTTGCGGTTTGGATTTATGCTTGAGATTCCAGTTCCGTTGGAACAGGAGGTCCGCCCTCTCTACGCAATTCACAACGTCGGCTATAATTCGCGAGAAAACGGAATTACTGCTCTAGCACCCTTACCTGAGTACGCGCAAAGGTTAGACACTGGTGAAGTTAGAGAAATTGACGTCTCTGAATGCAAAACCGCGCCCGGGCTATGGTTCTGCCCCCCTAACGCGATCGTGACTAGCTTAAAAGCGAAATGTTTGCAAATTTTGATTAGTCATCCCATTGAGCGCATGGGAAAGGAATTTGAACACTGCCGAGAATATATTCAGGTGAAAGTTTTAGACAATTCTACTATTTACCGTACGACGCCGGCAGGAGTTTTAATTAGGACTAACTATACTGAAGTTATTGTCGCTCGCTCCCCTTCACTGAACCACGTGGCCGAGGGAGAAAGAGTAGCCGTACCCGCAACGGGAACACTCTGGTTCGAGCATGGACGCTACTTACACCTGATTATTGGTAACACTATTTTAACTAGTACTTTGGGCATCGCAAAAACCACAGTAACGACTTCTGATTTAAAGGAAATTATCGTTCCCGCCCCTTTGGGACGGATCCCGTTACATTTTACTGAACTTTCTACTGCTGCTTACGAAAACGAACAAGCCAAAAATTTGATTCAAAGTCAGGTGAAAAATTATGTGCATTTGCCGTTAATCCCTTTAGAACTTAGGCATGGGTTAGTAATAGTGATAGTAATTGTCTTGGTAGGATGTCTCATAGTTTGGTGGATTACACCCTGTGGTAGGAAATTCAGGGCCAGGATACGTAACCGACGAGGGCCCCCACCGCGACCCGACCGACCCTCCATTTCCGCACCTGTAGAGAGTAGAAATTTACAGGAATCTCTGTTTAGTGACGACGAGGAGGAGCGCCCTATAGAATTGGGAAACTTATCTGTTAAGAGCGACCCCATGCCGTATCGGCCACGTGAGAATTTAGAAATGTCATCCGCAGAGAGAGACCGTAGGTCAATGGCAAATCGCTGTCACGTTATGTCTCATTATAAGAACATGTCGCGAGACACCTCCTATGCTTCGTCTATGTCAGACTACGGACATGACCACCTAGACCTGAGTTCTCGACCTATGACTGATGACAGTCAGGAAAGTCAACCGTCACCACTAATCGATTTAGATTTCGGAAATACAAAAGGAAAAGGAGAAAGAATCGTGCGCTTTTCACGGCAAGTAACTTTTGAGGGTTCCGAGGAAGAGAATAGTGGGTCACCTGGCCATACACAGGCTGACGCTGCCACGAGTCCTTTTAAGCGCCATGTTAGGCCAATTAGTCCTGAATCCGACGGATCTGGACCACAGACACGCTTGGGAACTAGGAATTCTGGGAGAACGGTCAACGCACATTCGGTCTTGATGGTACGGACTATACCCTTGATGATCAGTTTACTTTTAGTAGGTAGACCCGTGGATGCACTTTTTGATACAGGATCATTAGTATCTGTCGTCTCACAAAGTCTAGTTGAAAAGTTGGGTCTGACTACCATACCCATAGAAACTGTGGGTTCACTTCGGACTGCTAACGGCGGAAAATGTCAAATTTTGGGATACATTAAGATACCGATTCTTTTTCGTGGGGCTGAGAAACGTTTACCTGTTCACAACTGGAAATTTCTAGTAGTCGAAAAACTTACCGCAGATTGTATTCTTGGATCCGATTTCATGGTGACTTTCCCGGGAGAAATTTCTTTAGACTTAGGGCAACATACGATAACTTGGCCAGCAATCGATGGCACCCGGGTGACATTACCTCTTACTATGCCAGCTAAGTCGAAAATGAGTAAAACTTTTCAGGTAGGAATGACCAAACGTGAATGTTGTACCTGTTGTTTGGAGGACGAGGTTATTTCAATGCCTCCTCGACCTTTACCTATGATTTATGTAAATTTGAATGGACAACCTGTGCAAACCTTGTTAGATACCGGCGCGAATTTGAGTTTAATGAATGAAAGTTTAGCGAGACATTTGAAATTGAAAATTCTGCCCATGGATAGACCGCTACGCGCCGAGGGAGTGAACGGTCAAACCTTGAAATTTCGGGGAGCCGTCAAAGTCCCTGTCGAATTTTATGACACCCCAGGACTAACTGTTGAACATACCTTTTTAGTGCCAAAAGGTTTGGCTGAAGATTGTTTAATCGGAACTGACTTCTTACACGAACACGGAGGAGATTTAACTTTAAGTTTCGCGCAGGGAGAGTTAAGACTGGCGAAACCTGAGAGACCGCCTATGATCGCAAAGTTAATCCATCATACACCTGCCACGCAGACTGCTTATAGAGTATCAGCGATTAGGAAAGTTACAATTCCTGCTTATTCTGAAGTTACTGTGCCCGCTTTGGTGGAAAGTATGGAAAAACTGAAGTATGACGGATTTTTCGAACCTTCCGAATTGAAATTTGAGAGCAATGACTCTACTATACAAGTAATGCCCGCTATGGTCAATTTGAGACAAAGGGTAATTCCGGTTTTGATGAAAAACAAGACCGGCCACCCGTTAACAGTCTATGAAAATTCTACTTTGGGCAATGTTACGCCCAAAAATGAACTAAGGAAAGGTCAAATTATGCGCGAGTATAAACCACTCGTCAATGAACGAGGTGAGACAGTCCGTCTCAGAAATTCATTCAAGGCAAAATACGCATCGAGTGCTAGAGGAATCCAAAATTTCAATATTAACGCCTGCAAAATTAATCGCCCATGCAAATTGAATGACCTCCCAGAGGCCATGCGTGAAATCTCCTTTGATAAAGAAAATTTGAGCGAGGATGAAATTGGGCAATTTCTAGGACTTCTGCATAGGAATAAAGTTTGTTTTTCACAACACCCTTTCGATATCGGAAAGTGCACAATTTTTAAGGCCCACATTAACACGGGTGAAGCGAAACCGATTTATGCGACTCCGTATAGGTTGCCTGTACACTTGAGACAGCCCTTGCTAGAGGAGTTGACAGAAATGTTGAAATATGGACTAATTAGGCCTTCGACAAGCCCTTGGAGCTCGCCCATGATCTATGTTCCAAAACCGGGAGGAAAATTGCGATTATGCGTAGATTTCAGGAAAGTTAACAAAATTAGCGATCCAGATGTCTATCCGATTCCTCGAATAGATGACATTATGACCTCTTTAAAGGGAGCAAAATATTTTTCGACAATTGATTTGAGTAAAGGCTTCAACCAAATTGAATTGGACGATGAATCTAAGGCTAAAGCCAGTTTTAACACTTTCCATGGCCAGTTTGAATATAACGTTTTACCTTTCGGGTTGAAATGCGCACCTGGAAATTTTCAGCGTTGCATGGAAAGAATTTTGGGAGATTTACAATGGAAAAAGTGCATCATCTATATCGATGACATTTTGATTTTCTCCAAAACTTTTGAGGAACATTTAGAAATCATGCAGGAGGTATTTGACCGTTTGCGTGCAGCAGATTTGAAGATGAATCCCGGAAAGTGTCATTTTTTGAAAAAATCAGTTACTTATCTAGGTCATATAATCTCCGAACAGGGAGTCGAGCCACTAAAGGAGCGAATCCAAGCTATTCACGATCTGGCAGTGCCCAAAAATATTAAAGACGTTGAAAGTTTTTTAGGAATGTGCGCGTACTATGCTAAATTTATCAAGGGATTCGCACACTTAGCCGCACCGCTTTACTCGCTAAAGAAGAAGGGAGTTCGTTTTGTCTGGAATAACACGCACCAGCAATCTTTCGATCTCCTTAAGAAAAGTTTAGTAGAGGCACCCGTGCTCGCTCACCCTGACTTAGCTAAAGGTTTTATTCTGCATACTGATGCCTCTGATTTAGGATTAGGAGCCGTTTTGTCTCAAGAACAGGATGATGGTAAATACCATCCTGTCGCTTATGCAGCACGGTCACTCAAGAAATATGAGAGAAATTACTCCACACATGATAAGGAATGTTTGGCTATGAAATTTGGTATTGAACATTTTCGTCACTACTTATATGGGGGTCCTCCTTTCACTTTATTTACAGATCATTCCGCATTGAGATGGCTAATGAAACACCCCCCACGAAATTCTCGGCTAGCTAGATGGCAGATGACTTTTTCAGAATATGATTTTGAAATTAAACACCGGAATAACCCACAGCTCCGAAACGCCGATGGACTTTCTTGAAACCCACTTTTTGCCGATATTGCTAAAGGTTTACTTGGGGACGAAAAAGAAAATGATCGAAAGTCTGTTCAAGTGTACCAGGATGAGAGTGAAGAGCTGGTTGCTCACATAAATTCCGTAGTTGTTCATAATGGAGCCCAGAGGGCACGAGACTCTAACATCTCTGTTGTTAATAAACTACGCGCTAAAAAGGGCGTAACTACTGTTCGATCCAAAGTTTCGAAAATCTCTCAACCCTCTAGTTCTAGTAGCTCGGACGAGGAGAAAGGCCAACCTTCACCTGAGAAGCAACCCAAATTGAAGGGCGCCGGTAAAGTCTCCAATTCAGATTCCGAAGAGTCGGAGCCAGCGGTTAAGAGATCAGTTAGACCCAGAATCTTAGACCTAGACTATCCTAGTAAGGCATATGAGAAGTCAATAGAACCGCGATCCGAACGTCAATCTCTGGATACCAACCGTCCTAAACGGAATGACCCGGCCACAGCCATGTTTAGCGAGGTATTTCATCATGCCGTACGTGATAATTCTAATGTCTCTCTTAACCCTAAATCCTGGACCAAATTACAAGCCTTGCAACGTGAAGATCTACTTTTGAATGGCATTATAGATTATAAAGTTAATGGAAATCTACCCAGCAACTTTAATCTTGCAGTCAAAATTACTTCGCTAGCCGAGCAATGCGACATGCGCGATGACGTCCTAGTGCATCTAGAGAAAGTGCGAGATACTACCCTTGAAGTTTTAGCTGTACCCGAAAGTTTACGAGATGAGGCGCTTGCTGCATGTCACGATAGTCCCTATGCCGCGCACAGTGGGAGAAATAAGACTTGTTTTCGACTATCTCAACATTTTTGGTGGCCTGGAATGTACACAGATGTTAAACGTTGGGTAGAATCTTGCCCGCGCTGCCAAAAACGGAAAGGCCCACCCAAAAATCCAAAAGCACCTTTACAGCATGCTCCCATGGCTGTAGAACCTTTTGAACGTGTTCACTGTGATCTCATGGATGTAAGCAAAGCTTCCAAAAGTGGTATGAAACATATTTTGAGTTTTGTTGACGCCTTTTCTAAATATGTTATTGCAATTCCTATTAAAAACAAGACAGCCTACACTGTGGCACAAAGTTTCCTTGAATTTATTATTTTACAATATGGCTCTCCAAAACTACTTATTTCGGACCAAGGAAAGGAGTTTGTTGCGCTGCTGAACAAGGAAATTTGCTCGCAAGTACAAACTCGAAAACTTGAAACTACCCGCTATCACCCCGCTGCGAATGGTCAGGTAGAACGATGGCATCGGACTTTACTCGATATGTTAGCTACGGTAACCGAAAATCACCTGGAATGGGATAACATGGTCCCTTACTGCCAATTTGCCTATAATACCTCCATAAATTCGACTACGGGTGAAACTCCGCATTACCTTATACATGCTTGGGATCCCGTTCTGCCTAGTGCAACCAACGTTTCCATACCTACCGATCGAAAGTATTCGGGGTTTGATTATGTTAGAGAGGCAACTGAGGCGTTACAGCTAGCTTGGTCTTTAGCTCGTGAAAAAATAGGAGCTGCTAGAAAAGTTCAGGATGCAAATTATAATCAAAATGCAGTTGAGCCAAAGTTTCAGGTTGGTGATTTGGTTATGATTAAAGCCTCGAATGTTGCAAAACGAGATCAGGTCTTCAAACTTTTAGATAAGAAAATTGGACCCTATCGTATAGAGAAAATTATTGGGTGTGTAGCAGAGGTTTATCCCGCAGGAAACCGGCGCGCGAAGAGAGTTAAAGTTCAATTTAATAATATGTATCCATGCGTTGAACCACGTGTAATTACGGCACCCATTCATGATCATGATGATTCAAATTCAGATAAGGACGAATCTCCTGCTCCTAAGGAGCGGCACTCGAAAACTGCGAAAGTACCGTTGGAACCAGAACCCCTTAAGACTCCGCCTGCTGCTGATTCTCCTTCTGAGAATGAAGACCCACAACCGCAAATTCGCAAGCAGCCTCGCCGAAAGTCCACAGTTGCTCGCTCAGATACTAGCCCGGAAAAACCGGCTGTGAAACCTCGGAAGCGAGTTCCGCTTTCTCCAAAACAGAAAAGCGTTGCTCCTGTGAAAGTTGCTATTTCTTCCCAAGATTCTGCTTCGGAATCAGATAGCATTCCCCAGTTCATGGGCGAAGAATCCCTGACACCAGAAAAAGATCCCATTGCTTTTAACCGTAGACATTTTTTTAATCCAGTTGACGCTCGTTGGCAACGTCATATGGCATTACTACGCGGTCTACCAATTGACCACATTTTGCCCGAGATGATGAGGCATACCCCACTCCACGAGCCGTACGAAGTAATTAATGTTATCGGGGATGGGAATTGTTACTATCGTGCCATCTCTCTGGCCATTACTGGCTCTGAAGAGCATTGGGTACACATCAAGCGAGACTTACTCACCTTTCTCGAGACATACGAGCATAAACGGCGTTTTCGTACACTTTTTAATGATCTTGAATCGGTAAAAAATAGACTTACTAAAACTGCCGAATATGCCACTGATGATGAACTCTTTTTGACTGCTGCCTGGCTACGTACGCCTATACAGTCCTATTCAAAGTTTGGTCCTGTGTGGGCTTGGCAACAATTTTTGCCAGACGCTTTGCTTGGATCAAGCCAAAGTTATGAGAGAAATTCGCTTTATCTCTATAACGAGAACAGCGATCACTTTATGGTAGTGCTATCCGTGCAGACACCAGCCGGATACCAATGGCCTACCAAGAATGCACCCAAAATCTCGATTATGGAGTTGGTTTCAACCTCCTCCTCGAACCAATCTTCCCCTGCCGATGATCCTAAGAAATCCGGCAGATCCTCTGCGCCTAACGTAGAGAAACTTTTCTCAGAAAGCCCTTTGTTTTCTGGGCCAAGTCCCCTTTTCCAAAATCCCTTTAGGAGGTCCAAACGTGGATATGCCTCCTCCGGCCCTGCTTCGGGTCGTCACTCGTCTGAACAATAAGTTTGGACGCTAAACAGTTCTGTGATTGTAAAATAGAATTTGTATAAACTTTGTGGAAAATTATTGCCAAGCTTGTAAAGAAATTTGTAGAAGTTTTAGGTATAGTGCACTGCACTCTAAGAACCTGTATAGTTTTGACTGTCGTATTAACTTTGTATTGACCAAACTTCCTTCTAGCGAATAGTGTATTGATTTGTGAATAAGAGGTCTCGGTAAAAACATCTGTGCCGACGATCTAGAACTTAGATTGTGTTAAAGTTGCTCCATGTTGGGCATTGCCTCAGTACATAACATCCGTACTGTAGGAAGAAATGTGTATTAGTTATTGCCGCTTGCTCCATGTTGGGCACAGTACCTCGACTTCAACATCTGTCGATGGTATAGGCATAAATTCGCAGGAGTTCGGTCTTCGGGCTAAGCCCATGTATTGCCCTCGGAAATTCTTGTCCGAATTGGGCATCGATAACAATGTTGGTGCAGAAAATCTAGATTCGTAATTTAGCTAATCTAGAAACATAAAAATGTTATAAAATCCCAGAAATAACCCAAAAATAGTGATGTACTGTATAGAATAACGAATGTAAACTTTGTACGTAAACTGATGTAATCACTGTAAAATAGATACCTATTATAGACTTCTATTGATGTACATTATTATTGCTAAAATAAAAGATAAAACTCATCATAAAAAGCAATATAAAAAACATAGAAAATTCTCAAAAATATCAAAACCATTCTTCTTCTTCTTCTTTCTTCGTTGAATAACGTTGTGTTATAATATAATGAGTAAGTGTTATGATAATAAATTGTGGTAAATTGCTAAGTGTAATATTAAGTCGTAGGTGTACTTTTAGCGGACATTTTATAATGTTGTAACCGTTAATTAAGAAATCGCTGACGAATTGTAACTTATAACTGATAAACCGCTGACATCTCTGTAACCTTAGGTAGTTTTAGGTTTAGCTGACTTCTTCATTTCCCGAATGTTTGATAATGTGTGTTCCATAGATTTTTACTGGAATGTTCTTAGGTCTCCTCTTGTCTCTAACTGTGTGTTGCTTGAGTGAATGATAATCGTTGCTAATTAGTGTGGGTAGTTAATTAACAGAGCATGGTGTTGCTAGGAGTGATGTTACTAAAAATTAGCATGAAATTTAGGATTTACAAATGGCTCCAAAGTTGGTCATAACGTCAGTCGAATCGGACGAGAAAATTGAAGGTGTTGCTGATCCAGAGTTTCCCTTGCCGCTAGATTGTCCTGAATCCTTAAGAGGTCCTCATCGTTGGAGTAGTGATTTGCCCGAAGGTCTCAGAATGGAGCCTGGAATGATTGATATCTATACAGATCCCCGTAGAGCTGAGTTGTTTCGTCCTAATGTGCGTGTGCAGTTAGTGTCCCAGATTGCCCAAATTTGCACGTTTTTGTGCTTGCAGTGTTTTTGGAGAGTGGGTTTAAGTTTTTATGGAGTCCCGTTTGTAGTCTTTCCGTTGTCTGATGATGTGCGTTTGTCCCGTGATCCTCATAAGTTGCGTCTGCTTGAGCTTGTTCCCTCATTAGGAGGTGGAATGTTTCGTTGCCCTAACGTTAGGTGTCAGTGTCCTAAAGTCGTCATTTTACATGAGCATGAGGATTGGTATTATGGTAACGGTGTGCAAGTATTGCCTACAGAGGCTAAGTTATTGTTAAATAACATCCATCGTGTGTTCCCGTTGCATGTCCCGTGTGATGTCTTAGATTATCGTATGCGTATGCTTGGTGAGTGTCCACCATTTCATCCTATTATTCTTAACTAAGTTCCTGATCCTTAAGACCATAAGTTCCTTTTAAGATCCTAACTCCTAATCTGTCCTGATTTCCTTGTCGCTGAATCAATCCTTAGGTAGATACTAGAGTAGAGTCGGAAGTAATCCTGTGTGTGCGAAGTGTGAATGTTGATAATTTTCCCTGAGATCCTCATTTTCCTTTTGTTTTGTAGAGTCATGTCAAGTTACGTTGCCCGTTGGTTGGCCCAGTGTGATCCGTTGAGTGAGGAGAGTGATGATGATTATCATTCGGCAGCTGCCTATCTGCCGTCGTCCTGGTCCGCTTCTTCTTCTTCTTCTTCTTCTTCCTCCTCTTCGCCGTCTTCCGGCATTGCGTGCTGGAGTCGTTCTCCTACCATCCTGCCGAAGGTCCTTCAGTTGAGATATGATCCCGGTCCCCCAGAGAGCTGTTGTCCATCGTCCGCCCAGCGAGGTCCAATGAGAGCTGAAAGCCAATTGCCGCCGGAGCTGAAGATGCTCCACCACCGTGGTCAGCGAGATGTCATCTACTGTGCGCCAGGTGCCAATGATAAGTTCGTCCCCTTCCGCCCCCTCTGTGTGTTGAGTTCTGATGTGGTTGCGTGTTGCACTCTGTTGTGTGTGAACTGTTTTTGGAAGTTTAGTTTAAGTTATTTTGGAGTGCCGTTTCGTTTCTTTCCTGTCCCTGCTTCTTTTCAGTTCCGTTCATTTCCTACTAAGTCTTCTCTTTTGAATTTAGTTATTCCTAACCGTTCGCCTGTTTTTCGTTGTCCTAACAGGATCTGTTTGAGTTCTTCTACTATCATTTTGCACGAGATCCCTAACTGGCGTTTGCATGGCCCGTTCACTATTCGTAACCGGCAGCCCATTTTTGTTGAAACTTTGTTGGATTGTTTGCCTGGTTTGCATGACCCTCCCATTCCGGAGGATTTTCTGAATGTTGATTTTTAAGTTTGTTTAGTTGAGGTGCAACTATCTAGATTGTAACATCAGCCCTTCTAGACTCCCAGTTGCTTATACCTATGATTTCATTATGATAAGTTAGTAGAGTAGGAAGTTCTCACAGATAACAATTAATATAACATAGTTAGTTGCACCCATCAGTTTCCTTTCATTTCTTTCTGTTCTTTTCCTTTCCTTTCCTTTTCTTTTCTGCACTGTTCTTCTCTGTCGCCTGTATGTTTTCTTTTAGTTGAGTACAGAATTCGGCAGTATTGAGGTTATCCCCACATACGGCATTACCGGACCCAAGACCCCTTAGGCATACAGAGACTACTGCCCAGTTGTGTCCGCAATTACGCACGAGTTCTATTTTGTTTCACTCCAACCACCTCCACCGTCCTTAACTTAGTTGTTTGTCGTATTTGATTTGATTACTAACGCACACTTGAATTGATAGAGAACGTTTATTGATGGAACTAAAAATACTAACGATAAAGTAGCACGAATTAATTTGATAGTAGCTGTTTCGTTAACCATGCATGTCGTGTACTAGTTTTAGATTCTTTCTTTTCTGCACAGTTTGGTTCCAGTTCCAGCACCCTTCACCATGGATCTTGAAGCACAGCACACCTGCATCTGGACTTGTCATGAGTTTCATCTTACTGTCGGTTTTGTTTCTTAGTTTTGGGATTAGAATTTAAAAAAGAGAGAGAGCAAGTTTTGAAATGAATTGATAGCTGATTTTTAAGGGTAGTTTTCGAATTTTGGAGGAAAAAGCTAACATTTTGGTTTTAACCGTCTTCAGTAAAAGGCTTATTTTGGTACTATTATTGTTTGCGAGTATCAGAGTTTTGCTGACGTGATAACGATTAAGGAAAGAGAGAATATTGACTCCGGTTGTGATTAATCGCTGACTAAAAGTGCTTCCTAATTTCCTAAGTTTCGTCCCCGAGTTTGTGAAAGCTGACATGACCTTACCTTTGAGCGTTTTACCCTTGCGAATAAAAGCTAGGTATGCCCCGTGGTAGATAGAATCAGGTCCTCGAGTGATGTTTCGTCGGTAGCTAGGTCTTGTTGCTAGCTACCCCTGTATAACCTTACTTATTTGTGTGTGTTTGATTTTAGGCTGAATCTCAGCAATGGTATTTTTCTGGTTTCTTGGTCCAGTGGTGGTTGGTCCGATGGTTCGATTCCCGGCCAGCAACCCCAGCGTGCAGCCCGTCAGACCGTATCCCGGTCGTCAGTGAACAGCGTCAGCGTCAGCGTCAGCATCGTCAGCATCGTCAGCATCCCCACCGTCAGACCGTATCCCGGTCGTCAGTGAACAGCGTCAGCGTCAGCGTCAGCGTCGTCAGCGTCAGCATCGTCAGCATCGTCAGCATCCCCACCGTCAGACCGTATCCCGGTCGTCAGTGAACAGCGTCAGCGTCAGCGTCAGCGTCGTCAGCGTCAGCATCGTCAGTATCGTCAGCATCCCCACCGTCAGACCGTATCCCGGTCGTCAGTGAACAGCATCAGCGTCAGCGTCAGCGTCGTCAGTGTCAGCGTCAGCGTCAGCATCGTCAGCATCGTCAGCATCCCCACCGTCAGACCGTATCCCGGTCGCCAGAACAGCGTCAGCGTCATCGTCAGCATCATCGTCAGCTTCAGCATCATCGTCAGCGTTAACATCATCACCAGTATCAGCACCGTCAGCATCAGCATCTTCAGTGCCATCATCATCATCCTCATCAGATCTCCTGCCCGTGGCCCTGCCTGGCCACCTAACCTCCACCAGAACTGATTGGACTATTGCCACAGTCATACTGAACTGTTTGGATATCTGCCACAGATGATTCCTGGCCCCATCCTGCTCCGGCGCTAGTTGCCATGACTTGGTAACATACTCCCTATAGACTGTTGGGAGTAGCTACAAACTCTCTTAGCGCCACCCTGATTACAATCCTGGTCTAAAAAGTGAACAGTTCATAAAATGTATGCATAAATGTATTGCTATTGTACACTGTGGTTTCTTCCTTTTGCCTAAAAAGGTTGGTAATTTTACTTGTGTTCGCTGACTGTTAACTGTGAATGTTCGTGGTTGTGCCCCCGGTTTGCTCCTTTCGTCCTAAAAGGTTCCTCGGATTGACTCCTTTGGCTGACTAAAATTAATCTGGCAAACAGAGGCGATGGATTGTTTGGTGTGACGTTTTTGTCTGTTTTTGTCTGTATATTTTGTCCCCCTAGTGTAACTTTACCGGCTTTTTTATTGTGTGAAGTGTGATGGGTAGGCTGAGTTTTTGTCGGTTTTTTGTCTGTATATTTTGGGACCCTAGGGTCTACACGTGTCTGCACTTGTAATTGTTATTCGTTCTTTATCTTGAATCTGAGTCTTGAATATAGTATGAGGATCGTCAAAGCATGATGAGAAAGAGTTCTGTAATATTGAAAGTGAAAGGAAATAATTCAAAATTAAGGTGAGAATAACCTGTTGTGTGTCTGTCTGCTTGTTTATTCGTTTGTTGTTGGTTGTTTGTTGTCTGTTTGGAAATAATATTTAACTACATTCATTGTAATAATTTAATAATTTAATAATTGTAAGCATTAATTTTGTTATCAGTTAGTGTTGTGAACCCCCCTTCGCTACAGGGTCTGTATCTGTGGAACTGTGGAAATTTCCTGTTTGTACCATTTTGTGGGGTTAGTTGCTGATTAATCTGAAAATTGAACGAAAATATTTGACAAACTACTTACCTGGGGAGTTTTTGGTCCCCAGGTAAGCCTCTTAGAAACCAATTTAGGAACGATAAGAAATTTTTCCCCTTTCTAATCAAAAATTATGGCCACTCTCTAAAAGGACTTCCAACGCTCGCCGCAAATCCTGACTGACAGTTTCAGTCAGGACAAAGAATAATCTGCTGGGGTGACTGACTCAGCAAGGTTTTTGTTTTTCACCCAAGTCAGTCTTGGGGCAGACTCGGTACAGACCAGTTGCGTCTCAGGAAACATGAGTTGCGAGTAATGGAGCAGCATACCAGCTTCGTTGCAGTCCCGAAACCGCAGTCAGGCCTATGTACGGAAACGACAATGATGGAAAGCTTGTCTTTTTAGTTGCTCCACTCTCGTGCCGATTTGTCCGCAGTGATGGCGGAGTCCTTCGCCTTTCCCAACTCGACGAGTCTGCCTCTGTTCCGGCGCCGTCCTCTCGTGGTCTCCTGGTTCCTCCTGGTGGACGTCGCGGCCCTCATCAGCGCCGTCTTCTACATCCTCGTAATAGCCGTCCTGATTCGGTATCGGACCTCCAAATTCCCGAACACGTTCTACACATTGATGGCCAGCATGGGCGTTGCTGACGTCATCGTCTTGCTGATACACTTCACATTCATCACGCCGGCCGCCCTATTCAAACAGAACAATCTCAACGGCGGATACATGATGTTCTGGAGTTTCCTATGGGAGTGTGTCAACAATGTCTCCTCCGCTCACATCCCGTTTGTTGCCATAAATAGGCTTCTGGCCGTATATAAACCCAGTACCTATGAGAATTACTTCAGTAGATCAAAGCTGTTTGGCATCATCGGGTTTTGTTGGGTATTTCAGGTGGTGTTTACTTCAGTCTATTATTATTGCACCTACTTCGTCCACATCCCCAGTCTAGTGTACGCAGTATACTTGGAGAAGGACTCCTGCGCTGAAGTAATCATCAAGCTGAGAACGGCGGAAGACGGCCTCGTGATTTTCCCCTCCTTGGCGATCAACGTCGCCACATTCCTCCGGGTCCGCAGTGTGGGCAGTAAAATAAGTCAGACGAGTGAGGTCCAGGCAAGACGGGAGCGCAAGTTGGCCCTGCAGTTTGGAGCCATTTTTGTGGTATTTGTGTTGATGGCGAGTGCGTTCTGGGTCGTTCAGTTCCTGAAAGAGGTGAGCGCGGAGAATCAGGAGTTGCTGGAACTGTGGCTGCTCACCATGTTCACTGTCCACAGCGCCATCAATCCCTTCCTGTTGGCCGCCCTCGGATCCGATCTGAAACAGACCCTGCTCGCACTCTTCAACCCGGGCGGTTCCGGGACTACGGAGGTCATCACAGTTGGGAGCACCTCCAATGTGGCCGCCGCCGCTTCCGGACCAAACTGATCTCACAGGGAAAGAAGAAGCGTCACTCTGAGCGAGCGATGCTTCAACTACATAAGAAATAATATTAATAACAAACAATAACTGGTACGTGTAGCGATTAGAATATACTCTATCTTTACAAATTTCAGCCGAATTTAAAGTGCACGTAAAAAATAGACCACAGCCGCTTTGGACTGCACAGCTGCTTTATTTCATAGCCTTGTATTGTTTGATGGCATGTTATCATGACGATGACGCTGCTGAAATATACGTAAAACAACTTCTGTAATAGTATGCATTTGTCACGTTAGCAAATCGGAGACGAAAAATTTGTCTTGGTCATTGCTGTTCATGTTCTGTGTTTGTTCTTTGGTTTGTTCATGTTTGTGTTCATTGCTGAGAAAAAGGATCTTTTGGTCTGAGGTAAAGTAATAAAGCATATGACATGTCTAGTAATTGTGAGTCAAAGTCAGACCGGAGGATTGTGCGGGTCAAACGGGGGAGGTGCAGGGCGGGGGTCGTCGGTCCACTCTGGTCCGCTTTTCCGCTGTCCACTCAGACTTCTGGGAGACCGTCCGATTCGGATTCTCGTCGTATATTTCAGCTGTCAATTCGATTGATTTGTCCTTCTACAAACTCTGAGGCGCCATGTTTGAAAACGGATTCGTTCACCACTACCTGTAGATTTGCTGTCAGTGTGGTCGGTTTATCACTCTTCCGCTAGCTCAAACCTAGGCAGTATGCTGAGTAGGTGCCACTAACGATAGATGAATGTTGTCTTGTCTTGTAGTGTTGTTGCCTGGCCGGGTTTGTGTGGTTTGTAAACACGACCGGCCGGCCGATGAACACAGGCCGGCCGGAACCAGTTTTGACCTAATTTTGCTACATTTTGCAAAGGTTTTTGCATTGAATGATGCATAAAATTACTATTGATTATGTATTATACAGCGGCTTGCACCAATGGAGAATAACTGAAGAATAAGTTAACCTCAAGGTTAACTTGAGATTAACTTGCTATTCTTCAGTTATTCCGTTGCACCACTCAGGGTTAACTGATTCTTCAGATAACTTCAAGGTTATCTTGTTCTCCAATTGCTTAAAAGTTAACCCTGTTCTAGATAAGGGTTAGTTGGAGAATAAGTAGTTTAATGGATTATTTGGAAACTTTGAATGCTGGTTTGTTTCTTGATGAGGCTCAAAACAACAACGAAAAAGAAACTGCGAATGTTCCTCGCCCTCTCAGAAGAACATTTTTTGATCCTTTTACTGATCTTACTGATATGGAACTTCGAAGAAGGTTTCGGTTTTCAAAGCCCACTGTTTCAAACACTCTTGCCGTCGGTGACTGATGTTTGGTGTTTTGATGCTCGGAACTAAGTTAGTCCGATTTGGTGCAAGCGGCCAATATACATATAATATCACTACATCATATACCTATATATAATATCAAACAATAATGCATATAATGTATCGTTTTTGCCTGGGTTCAGAAAACCGGCCGGCCAGCCTGTCGTCTGTTTCTGACCCGTCCGGCCGGCTCTTGGTCGGTGACCGGCCGTTTTGACTCCACTCTGTCTTGCCCCTCAGCAATCCAAGAGCAAGGCGTTTACAACATGGTCCCACACAAACTCTCCTAGTTTCTCCACTCCAGTGCAACTTCTTTGGACAAGTTCAGTCAATTTAATGCTTTGCGATACACAAATCTCTGTACATGGCAAAACTAACTACTGTAAATTTAATAAATTATAACAATTAATCAAATTTAAAGAAGAAATTTCAACTTAGATAAACTGATTTCTGTCAAACCGAAGTTTCATGGTCAAGGCAGGCACAGGTAGAGACTCAAATCAAATTCTGAGATTCTGATATCCATCCATTCAATCAGATGAGATATACTTCCATTAAACATTTCCTTCAACTATTGCTAGAAGTTCTTATCGGCCATATGTTTCCTCTGGCTTGATTTCACTTTTCCATCAATTGAAGAGGAAGAAACGCGTTTGGAGGGCGTCACCTGGAAGCCTCCCGTTTCCTTTGGCCTACGACGAATGTTTGCAACAAGCAATAAAATAATGCTCAAGGAAAAGTGAATGGCCAGTAGAATTGCAAGTATTGCTACAGTGATTGCAACGGCCCGACTTGCGGGATTCGCCCAGGCCTGGACACAGTCGCACAGGTCCGCCAATTCGGATTCCAAATCGAAGTCTTGAGCCTCAGTTAAATTGAGTGGATTGGGGAAAAGGACGTCTGCCGGGGCCGAAAAGTTGCAATCCTGAAGGCAACTGTAGTACTCTCCTGAAATAGGAAAGACATAGTCAATCAGCAACCGACAACATCCACCAGTATTACACAACATTTCACAACAACCAGCAACTTTGAATGAATCAAGTTTTGACTACTGCACTCTTAGAAATGTTCCAGTAGAAACTACAGGAATCACTTTTGTAGATGGTCAATACAACAGCTGTTGTAGAAGATACAGGTTAACTCTTGTAATTTCTACAGGTCATCCTTGGTGGTATTCACCGGATATACTTTGGTAGAATGGATTACAAGTTAGACTAGTATTTAATACAAATAAACCTGTAGTTTTCACTGGTTTACAGGTTTACTCTACAGGAAAGTACTCGATACGCTGATAACGCAAACTGAGTATATGTTACGTGCAATATTGGAAAGCGTGCAATTTTGAAATCGATGTTTCCGTGCAATTATGAAATTGCATGGTCTTATCGTGCAATTTTAAAATTGCACGGAAACTGCCGTGCAATTTTGAAATTGCACGATGTTTCCGTGCAATTTTGAAATTGCATGGTCATATCGTGCAATTTTAAAATTGCACGGAAACTGCCGTGCAATTTTGATATTGCATGGAGTTTCCGTGCAAAAATTGCACGGGCGTAACCGTGCAATATTGAAATAACAAAATTTCAAGCCTCTGGTTTTAATTTAATTGTATAAATGATAGCTCTCAACAAGAAAATTTGCACCATTTGTGGATTTATTGAATTCATTTGTAGGTTCTCCAGTTTTTTTAGCTTTTCATTATAAATTGTTAATTTGTTCATTGTTCCTGGTAATTGCGTCTTACCAAAATAAGAAATATTTACAAGTATATAATTAGGATCTTTCGGTATATAATTCGTTCTGTAGCTGAAGCTTTTACACTAAAATTTCATTAATTTGCCAGGATTTTTAGTTTCTTTTCTGATCAAATTTTTTAATAAAATTAACCAACATTTTAAAACCATTGAAGATTTTGTCCCGTTTTTAAAACTTAACAAGTCCCCCAAAAATTTTGGAACCATTTTGGTCAAATTTTAAATGTCCACTTCCAACTCTGTAACTTACATGTGTCAAATCTGTTACAAGTTTTTCAAAATAATTTATCGAAAATTCGAATATGATTTAACAGTCATTTTAGTTTAAATCAGAAAGCATACAAAATCAAATTATCATACTTGACACTAATGTTTTACATACGATTTGGATGTTTATACTGATGTTGAGTTTTGTTGAAAACAGTAAATAGCAGGAACACTTACCTACTCAACTTTTAACCAAAAGTTAAAACTTGTTAACGTAAATTAATTTGCTAAATACACAAATGGTGCAAATTTTCGCATTGAGAGTAAACATTTATACAAACAAATTAAAAACCAGAGGCTTGAAATTTTGTATTTCAATATTGCACGGTTTCGCTCGTGCAATTTTAAAATTGCACGGAAACTCCATGCAATTTCAAAATTGCACGGTAGTTTCCCTGCAATTTTAAAATTGCACGATAAGACCATGCAATTTCAAAATTGCACGGAACCATCGTGCAATTTCAAAATTGCACGCTTTTCAATATTGCACGTAACATATATAAGGGCGACAATGGTCATAATTTTTGAAGACTGAAATTTTTTTGAATATTTTCAGATCTTCAGTCTTCCAACACCCCGTGGGTGATTTTTTTGTAACGGCCGCTCCCTGCCGAAAATATTTTGGGAGCGGCCGCCTCCCTGCACCTGCCCCCCCCCCCTTTTGAAATAACAGGTGGCTCCAGTAAAATTTACAAGTTTTGTCTTGTAAAAACTACAGGTTTTGTATCTGATTTAGGATTGTCAAAAAGTCAAAGAAAACTACAGGTTTCTTTAGTATTTTCTACAGGAAACTCCTGTAATAAAAACTACAGGCTTTCTCAGTATTTTCTACAGGGTATTCCTGTGATTTTTACTATTCGAGAGGCCGGTAAAAAATACAAAAGTTACCTTTGTGGAAACTACAGGAAGCTCCGCTAGTGACTGACCGCACAGGAGCACTTTTGTAGAAAACTGCAAGAATTCCCTGTAGTTTCTACAGGAGTCTTTTTAAGAGTGTCCATTGGGAATTTGCCGAATGCCGAATGGTGGTTCTGGGTGCGAGGCGAGTGGGAGCGCCAAGGAAGCAGGCATCTGCAGGAGAAGGGGTATGTGGTTCGATCCCCGGCTGAGCCGATTCCCTAGTTAAATTCTGGTTGAAGCGGAAGTGTCCGTTGTTCAGCAACGATTCGGTGGACACTTTCGGATTACTCAAATGCACATAACAATTAGTCGATGATGTTTACGTTGTCGCGTGTCTTTGTCGAGGAGTTCGACAATGCAAGTGGTGGCGAGGACGCCGAGGGCCACGATCATGATGAGGGCGCAGAACTGGTACAGCCAGAAGACCTGGTGCTGCGGTCTCATCCGACTCGCGTAGACGCCCAGCAGCGCGCTCAGGAACGCCGACAGGCTCACCAGGAAACTGTTCGGCAGATGCAGGATGGACGTCGCTAAACAGAAAAACAAGAAAACAACAATAATGAACAAATAATGTTGCCAGTAAGCTCACTGAGTTCATGGAAATGGGAAAGATCGATGTTTGCTGTCTATATACTAGGAAGAGTGCATAATTGCACTATCTATAAGAAGTAAAGTAAATCACTAGCCGGCTTCTCTTCAGCGCATTGCGTAACGGTGCTCCGACCACAATACGCGAATGATCCAACAACAATGACTGTTCCACAGCACTGACTATGTAACACTTTTTCTCCAATCACCTTGAATTCTGAGACGAACCAAGCCAACAGCCAGCAAGGCAGAGCAAATGGCCAACTGGACGAAGAGAATCGTGACCAGAGTGTGTTGAATGCCCAACGGGACATGTAGAATCCGTTTGCCCACGGAATACGCCTTGGATCCGAGGTTGACGGCGTCTGAACTGATTATGGAGGATTTGAATCCGGAAAAATCCGGAGCCACTCTCCCCTGTCCCCCCTGGGATTTCGGAAATCCGTGGAGACCTCCTTTAACCAACAGACTGGCATGGATTCTGGCCAGAGGGAGCATCCCTGCTCCGATGACCGCCATCTCAGAGCTGGGCTGCTGGCGGCGCCCGTAGTTCGCGGCTTGGAAAAACATGAAAGCAAAGCACTCGCCTGAAATCACCAAAACTTAAGTGATTACGTAATAGCATCATTGAGTGATTGATTACTAAAAGCTATTTCCAAAAATCATCATTCTGACAAGATCTGGTCGAATTCGAATCAGTGACTCGATATGCGGGATTCCGCGGTTAGAAAGATAGTTCTATTTTCTTCAAAGTTAGGTGTTTCAGATAATTACAGGCTATTTTGTAAACATTACAGTCGTCGCTCAAACTATTTAATATAGTCAAGAGTACATAATAACTAAGAGTGTGCCACTAGGCATGCTCTTCGTTATCAGAGAAAAACCTATGCTTTCCTCGCTAACGGCTGGCTGACTCCCCTCCGTAAATCAGACCATCATGAGTAGTGACCTCCCGAAAATCAGTACGTTGGGGGAGTTTCATAATGCTCTTCTAGAAAAGTTAGTGCTCGCACTAAGTTGTGAGTTTAGTGGCTAGCCAAGTGCTAGTAGGTATGAGTTATGACTGCTTCTTGCTTGTTCCTGTTTCATAAGACTTCAGCTGTTGCGGCTACCACGCTGCTAGCAGCAGTCTACTTCTCTAGTGAATTTTGACTAGAGAACTTTCAGAAAAAGTGCTATAACTTTCACGTGTTTTTAGTTTTTTGCTTTGAAATTTTCATACCGTGAAGCGAAATCTTTTCCTTCTGATTTCATAAAATTTCGAAAAATGTCGTTTACAGACAAATGATAGGATGTTTTAAAGAATTACCCCACGTTTTGGGAATATTGATATTAGCATACTTGCAATCTAGTACTAGCATTGCTAGTGCCGCTAGTGGCAGCAGAACCTGAGCTAATTTTTGCCTTTGCCGAGTCCCTGAAAATTTTTATGAAACGCTCGAAATTGCATCACGCACTAGCGAGTATATATATCACATTGCGAGTATATACTAGCACGCTGGCGGCTAGCACTCTCATGCGAGTCCATTCTTAAGAAACTGCTCCCTGGTCAAACTGGGGTCCGCTCACTCGCTCTATGCTTGTGTGTTAAAGCTTCTAAACACAGGCATAGCGCGCGAATTTGTTTGAAGTGATGGTGAAGTGAAGTGAATGTGCGGGAGGATAAGCCGTTAGCTAAGCAGAGCACAGTTTTGCTCTGAGAACTAAGGCCGTGCATAATAGTGGCATACTCTTAGGCCCTATTTCTTTAAAGATTAAACGGATTAAATTTTAATCCGGCGAGTTAAACTAGTTAAACGGATTAAATTTAATCCTATTTCTTTAATGCACCTAGGATCAAAAGTTTAATCTAATCCTGTTTCTTTATTCACACATCGTATTAAAAAATCAACGAGTTAATTTTAATCCGACCTGCTTAATCGCTGTTTCTTTAAGGATTAATTTTAATCCGTTTAATCTGTCTCCTGCAGTTTCAACTAAAGTCTGACCAAAAATGTAGAAAGCGAAATTGTTTTCTTTATATCTCAAAAACGCTTCAAGATAGCTACCACAAAGTATATATTTTCTAAACCGGACTGATGAGATCTTTCTTTTCGTGAAAAAATTTTTTTGAAATTTCCCGTGCGATTTCAAAGGGCGCCGCTTTTATATGTACAGAAGGATTGGTACATGGTACTGCCGCGATTTTTTCACGAAACTTTTCCCCTTGTATGAAAGTGCTACCAAATTTCAACTTTTTTGGCTGAAAATTGCGTGAGTTATTCAATTTTTTAAATTTTCAAAATCCTTTGATCTTTGCCGCTTTTTCGACTTTGACTGGCTACTGCTCGTGACTCGCTCAGTGAAAAAATTTTCGATTAGATTTTCAGGACCGCATAGGCGTCAGCTTTCACCCGAATTTTTAAACAATTTCCCTTTTTCAGCTGGTTTTTGCTAGTTTACACTGGCTCATGCAAATCAAGGCTGCAACATCAAAGACGGCCAAAAACCAGCTGAAAAAGGGAAATTGTTTAAAAATTCATTGCGGACGCAATGTAAGTCGTAGCCACAAAAACTTTATATCGTTGGATTCAGCTTAGATTGGACTTTATGATTATGTAATTTTTACTCACTTTCGCTAGACTCGCTATGTCGAAATTTTGGGTCAAAAAGTGGTATTTTTCGAAAAAATCGACTTTCAAATTTTGAAATCTCACATATATCGGGTGAAAGCTGACGCCTATGCGGTCCTGAAAATCTAATCGAAAATTTTTTCACTGAGCGAGTCACGAGCAGTAGCCAGTCAAAGTCGAAAAAGCGGCAAAGATCAAAGGATTTTGAAAATTTAAAAAATTGAATAACTCACGCAATTTTCAGCCAAAAAAGTTGAAATTTGGTAGCACTTTCATACAAGGGGAAAAGTTTCGTGAAAAAATCGCGGCAGTACCATGTACCAATCCTTCTGTACATATAAAAGCGGCGCCCTTTGAAATCGCACGGGAAATTTCAAAAAAATTTTTCACGAAAAGAAAGTATCAGTCCGGTTCAGAAAATATATATATACTTTGTGGTAGCTATCTTGAAGCGTTTTTGAGATATAAAGAAAACAATTTCGCTTTCTACATTTTTTGGTCAGACTTTAGTTTTTAATCCTCGTGCAGCTACGCGGATTAAACGGTCGGATTAAACGGATTAAAAATCATCCGGATTAAAAATTTTAATCTCTGTTTCTTAAAGGGCGGATTAAATGGATTAAAATCAACTCGTTTAATCCACGGATTAAAAATGGTCGCATTAAACGAGTTAATTTTAACCCGTTTAATCCGACTATTTTAATCTTTAAAGAAATAGACCCTGGGGTTGTACCAAATAAGGGACACCAAACTGATAAAATTTTTGAAAGTTTTGTTTTTGGAAGAGAAACGTCGTTTACGCAACATCTATGAGGAACCACAACGTAATCTTTATATCAGCGGAAAGCTCAATTTCTGCTGCACAAGAAAATCAATTTTGTTTGCGTTAAATTTGAAGCACTTTAAAACTCACATTTTTAAAATATTTTCGCATAAATTTTCTGTTCTAAACACTAAATAGGGGACACTATGTGCCAAATTAGGGACAGTGGACACCAAATAAGGGACAGCTTTTTTGACACTAAATAAGGGACACCTTCATATAATTGACAGCTGAATTTTTTGTTTCTGACATTCATAATATGTAAAATGCGAAAACTAGTTAATTATTTGTCCGTTTGACACGCTGGAAACACATTACTACCAGAATTTTCGTTTTCATCAATGTTCTAATTTTATCAATTATATGACAAATATGAAATTTTAGTCATCACGGTTAATAACCATAGAATATGCCAGAATAAACTAATAGCTTCTTTAATACAAAAATTAAACCATATTTGTTGTTGCTGGGAGTCGATCCGACGACGTTGCGGCCTCCAAATTTGTCCCTTATTTAAGCTCCAGTTGCTGTCCCTAATTTGGCACCAACTGTCCCTTATTTGGCACACTCTTGAAAATTTAATAGAAATTAATTAAAAATTTAGATAAAATCAAGTTTCAAACATTATTATGAAAAATTTATGCCAAAACATTGCAGACTATCTGAGCATTCTAAAAATATAAAAGTTTCAGATAAAAGTAACACAATGAATGTGCGCCAGGAAATGCAAATGTTGTGAAATTTTTTTTCACAGGAGAGATTCTATTCTAATTTTAAAATCAGAAACGTTCTATCTGATTTTCTGGACGATGATGTCAGTGTGTATGGAAACAAAATATATCAAAATGTAGCTGAGAGTTTGAGCTTTCAGGCGATATAATTTGTTTTACAAAACGAATTTGCAAAAAACCGTGTCAGCTTAGAGAAGCAAAAAGTGTCCCTTATTTGGGACTGTCCCTTATTTGGTGCAACCCCCCTACTCTTGATATAAGCATGTGTCTGTTCGCTGATTCTCTAATGGGCCTTAGGCTTAATTTATATTACTTAATTATAACTTAGCAGACACACTTATATGAAAGCATGTAATTAGTTCAAGGTTGGACCATCACCGCGGGGTTCTGCGCGATAGGTTTCCTCAAATTTGATGGACTGCGAGCTATGCGAAACGGGACAAAGAAAGTGATTGACGGGACAGATAGAAAAGGAATTCTGAGGATTGGCTCATGAAGACTGACGGCAAGCACCTTTGTAATGATAAATGGATAATTTTAGGTTGCGGAACAGGCAAATGCACTACACTTGATTATGACCCCGATTCAATTTGTGACATTTCTGACATTAAAGTCTCCCACGTCCGTTTAAACTGTAAACACAAGACTGCTACATGAATCAAATATATCGCAAAAATAACCAACAAACTCAATTTAATTAACTTCCTTCTCGTACACAGGGAAACGTGAACCAGAGCGGGAAAGTCTGACAGCTCTGTCTCTGTGAACCGCTCAAAGACTTCAAGTGCCTTTCTCAGGTCAGGCTAGAAGAAGCCGGTAACAAGCGGTTACTATGTATTAAACCTTATAAATTATTCATTGCTCGCGTGTCTCCTTGCCTTTCAAGATTGAAATTTGAAACACATCACAACAACAGCATTGTTTATCAGCTAAATCTCATTAACTCCAAGCAAACTACAGAATAATTTGTAGCACACATTTTCTAAGCAGAAACACAGGAAAGGTAGACGTGGACAAAGGATATCTTTACGTCTTAAGGATGATAACAAAGGATTAGGAAATTACAGAAGGATGGTAGAAGTCGGGGACACCCTTTCTCTAGCAATGTCTACATTAATGATAACATTTGGGGGTACGGATAATATTCGTCCATGTTCGGCGTAGCCTAGCCCCTTACTTGCCCTATTTTGTAGGAATTCTTACTATGTAGCTCTATTTCTTTCTTGCGCTGTTTTACTTATTACGTCGTATGTTGCGTGTATCCTACTTACGCCTAACGTTTGATGTTTCCGCCTAGAGATAACAAAACTCAAAATCCTAAGCCTAAAGCTCAAAACTGAAATTCCTACTTACGCCTAAAATATTTCCTTGCAAACTCCAATTCCTACCAAGAGTACATAATACATAAGAGTATGACAAGCGTCATACGCTATGTATTACCAGCTCGCTATATCCTCTGCACGCTATCGGCTGACCCCGTACCTAAATCAGGCCCCCCTTGACCCCGGCCCTATACATGTACGTGGTCCAAACGGGGGATCGGGGTCTATGTTAGTATACTTACATGTTAAACTTGACGGGGCCCCAATTTGTGTATGGGGTCTAAGCTTGTATGATTTACACATTTGTGTACGAAATATACAAGCACGAGCCCGATCCCCCGTTTGAACCCCGTACATGTATAGGGGCGGGGTGAGGGGAGTCTGATTTATGGGGGGGGTCAGCCGATAGCGCGCATCGGATGTAGCGAGCTCATAATACATAGAGTATGACGCTTGTCATACTCTTATGTATTATGTACTCTTGTTCCTACTTACACCTAAAACGAAAGCTCTACCGTAATCCACTTGAATGTTGTTACCGTGCACACTTTGTACTATGTACTATTGTGCTAATGGGTGTAAATAATAAATGTATAAAATCTTTATTTAAAATTCAATGTAACGTTTTGACAAATAATCTTTTGTCAGCTATACATTTGACTTAAAACTAGGGAAATTGCACATGCATTCAAAGACATAACGTCTATGCATTTATGGTCTCATTTTATCATTGGAGAATATAACAGGAGCTGTTCAGTATAAGCTAATGTTGTAAGCATAAGATTTAAGCTTTCCAGAAAACTCCTGGATACAACGTTTCAGCAAGATACCTAAATACTTAAAATGCTTAAAACTTAAGATTGTATGATCAAAAGCTTCTATACCTACAAAATTTGAGCTAAATTGGTTAAGTTTTGCTGAAGTTAGCTTCAAGAAAACGAACTCCTCATCCAAACTGTTTGCTAGATCCTGAAAAATTATGTCTTTACTTTAAAATTTAGAAACATTTCGGGTGTGCTGAAATATTTCAATTAGTTTGTTAATTTTTTTGGAAAAAATTGAAATTTATTTCTAATAAATAGAGGTGAGCCGCAAAGTTCATATAAGCAAACGTAAATTCATCCTAAGAAAAATTCAAACAACTTCAGGAACAAAGTCAGAAAATGGATAGATACTGTAGATTTTAGGCGTAAGCAGGAATCCGAGTTTTGCGTAAACATTCTTTAGGCGTAAATAGGAATGTGAGTTTTGACAGAAAGAATTAAGCGTAAGTAGGAATTGGAGTTTTAGAAACGATTAGGCGTAGGTAGGTAGGATAGGCGTAAGTAGGAGTAAGCTAAAAAGCATATATATGTTGTATTATATACTTATATTTTTGTTCAAACATTAACAATTAGTAGTTCAGACTTTATACTGGTTCCGGATCTCTTGAACTTTATGACCACAGGGTCACAAAATTCAATAGGGTGACAGGCAGGGTCACGAAATTCAAGAGGTGGCTATGCATGGTCACAAACTTCAATAGAGAAAATAGAAAGTCAGTTGACGACGTCACAATTTTCCAAGGTACAAATGCGATAAAGGATTAAGAGTTAACACGAACAGCCATTTCACAGTTTTTGTTACGTACACGTTAGGTTACATGATTTAACAAAATTTGAACCCATATTTTGTGATACATGTTAGTTTGTTAAATTCATTTTATGCTATAATTTCACTAAACTTTTCCTTTCATATACATAACTTATTTCAAAATTTGTCAAAATATTTTGGATAACTATTTGAATAAGTTAAAAACGTGAAATACGTTTTTTCAGATATTCCAATCGTAAGCTGTAAACGGTTAGTTTTTTTAATAGAACTTTGTGAATTTTTTACTTCTAAACTCAGAATTTTGTTGAATAAATGTTGTTATCGTTGTGAGTTGTTAAACAAATACGTATATAAAGTAAATTCTGCTGTCTTCTGTTATTTAACGTGGATATTAACCATGCTGTAGCTAAAATAGCTTTTGTATGTACAATTTTCCTCCATGTTCACAATCTTCAATTGGTTTGCATGCGTGGTCACAAAATTCAAGAGCGCTAAAGCGAGGTCACAAAATTCAATAGGTCGCATTTATGGTCATAAAGTTCAAGAGATCCCTGGTTCCTTTCCTTTTGCTGAGGCCGGCGCCAGCGTTATCAAAACTGGGTTGAGTTCAATCCGGGTTGAACCCAGTTTTGGGTTTAGCCTTAAAATTTTAGGGTTGACTAACCCAATGTTATCAAATGTTTTGGAGTTGACGAACTTTTCCAGCATTATTCCGATCTAACTCAACCCAAATTTCAAACCCAATCCTGTTTTTCAACCATGGTTAATTCAACGCGGTTTTGATAACACCGCAATCAAAGTTTTCAACCCAATCATCACCCTCAAGTGGGTTTAGCAGAGGTGCCTGATAACGTCGACCCCAGGTATTCTATATATGCAAACATTGTATAATGTTAAAGCCAACAGAGCTGTGCAGGATAGGAGTATGAAACGTTAAACATTTATTAACCCTTTATGACCCACCACTGATCTAGGCTGTGCAGCAAAATTCCTTCACTTGTTTTTGAAAGAGATTGGGCCACAAAGAAATAATTTACCTTTCGTTTGATTCTAACTAGCTTAGTTAATTAGTAATTAATTAGCAAAATTTGTCCCTCTCGAAGGACATTGGGCATACCGTAATGTCCTTCATGAAGAACATGGCTGGTCTTGACATAGAAATTCCAACGAAGATTTCGTAGTTTCTATTACCTTACATCATCTGAATAAGTTTTTAGTTTAGTTTTTGTGTCTCCTCATCTTTATTAGCCCATGGGGAAAACAATTTCACGGATACGTACAAATTTTTCCCCTTCTGAACGTCTGTTCCTTTGTTTTCCGGTCCGAAACCTTAGACTATTGTGCTTGAGTGCTCAGTGCATTATCAATATTTTACAGGCTTTTTATTGCATTTAAACGAACGTACTACGGTTTATTTTTTATGGAAGCTACTAGCTTAGCTACTTTAGCTTCCCAAAAGATGCCAGCAACAATGCTACAGTGCAGAACCTTCAAGCTAAAACCCAAAGAATTCGCGAATATATTGTGAGAATGGAGGCTTATTGGTTTGGCACAAAAAGCAAAATTGTTAGAAACCGTTACCGTCGTCAATTTGTGCCTATTCTATTGCTTAGAAATAGAATATTTTATTAATCTTGATGCTCACAGGTACCAGTTGGGTCGGCTATGTGATTACTAGTCCGGACAAAGTTTGTTGTTGAAACCTGGCGTCATAAAATGAGCTACTGTAGCTAGAGCGAAAAAGCAAGCATGAAAACTTCAATAAAATCATTGTTCTGTCTCTGTCTGTCTCTGAGGATCTGTTTTGTTGGCTGGCTGAGCTAATGATGTCCTCGGATCTATACTGGAACGATTTCAGACTTTAGTTTTCGACTTTTTGCAGCCAGATTTAAACAAGAACCACCGTATGAAGTAGTTTCTTGCTATGCGAAAAGCGGCTGATGTGTGACTAAGTCCACAGAGGACTTTGAATCATAAGCACTGCAGTCTACGTTTCAGTATCCCTTACTGCAGGCGGTAGATTCGAAAACTAAAGTCTGAAATCGTTCCAGTATAGATCCGAGGACATCATTAGCTCAGCCAGCAAACAAAACAGATCCTCAGAGACAGAACAATGATTTTATTGAAGTTTTCATGCTTGCTTTTTCGCTCTAGCTACAGTAGCTCATTTTATGACGCCAGGTTTCAACAACAAACTTTGTCCGGACTAGTAATCACATAGCCGATCCAACTGGTACCTGTGAGCATCAAGATTAATAAAATATTCTATTTCTAAGCAAGAGAATAGGCACAAATCAACGACGGAAACGGTTTCTAACAATTTTGCTTTTCGTGCCAAACCAATAAGCCTCCATTCTCACAATATATTCGCGAATTCTTTGGGTTTTAGCTTGAGGGTTCTGCACTGTAGCATTGTTGCTGGCACCGTTTGGGAAGCTAAAGTAGCTAAGCTAGAAGCTTCCATATAAAATAAACCGTAGTACGTTCGTTTAAATGCAATAAAAAGCCTGTAAAATATTGATAATGCACTGAGCACTCAAGCACAATAGTCTAAGGTTTCGGACCGGAAAACAAAGGAACAGACGTTCAGAAGGGGAAAAATTTGTACGTATCCGTGAAATTGTTTTCCCCATGGGCTAATAAAGATGAGGAGACACAAAAACTAAACTAAAAACTTGTTCAGATGATGTAAGGTAATAGAAACTACGAAATCTTCGTTGGAATTTCTATGTCAAGACCAGCCATGTTCTTCATGAAGGACATTACGGTATGCCCAATGTCCTTCAGAAAGCACATGTACTCAGGGTGACGTCCTTCACCAAGGACATCGTATTTCAACGCAATTTTGGCATAGTTGTACTGTCCAAAGAACAAGCTTTAATTTGGTATAGGCTAGACCAAATTTCATCCAGTGGTTAGTTCATAGCATGCATTTTAAAAAAATCGTGATTTTTTCGCCCAAAAAGTAAATCCAAATGACCACCACGAAATACAAAATAAAGCTAAAAGGCAACTAATGCCACACATTAAACTACAATGTAATTGCAACATTTTGATGTATATGTTTTTTCTACAGGTTTTGCTGGTTGCACAGAAATTGACTTTTAAAAATGTTCTTCGGGAAGGACACTGGGGCATAAAGGGTTAAGATCAACAAGTGTGCAAGTGCGATGATGAGATGAAGGGTACACTTGGTGTACACACTTATGAATTATATATTCAATTGCAGACAGTTGAGTTGATGTTTACTGGCCGGAGAGACTGCAGCATTCCTCACTGCTTAGGAAGGCTAATAAAATGTCTCCTTCTGTATGTAGAACAATAAAAACTTATGCAGGTTCCAATGTCACAAGCTTACTTAGTACAACAGTAATGAGTCCTCCTACAAAAACCACGAAATACCCTAGTGTCCGCGCACGTGGAGCTCATTAGAGAAACTCTTATTATCTTAATCTTTAGCCCTTTCGGAAACTAATTGCTACAGGACATTGTTTGTCTAATTTTCTAATAAATGACCAGTTAGCATACTGCGTTCTCTTTGCAATTGAATCAGTTTGTAGAAGTCCTGCCGTGAGACTGAGTCACTCTGAGAAAGAAAGGAGTTCAACTCCTCTCCTCTCGACTTCGAAGTTTGCACGAAATCATCAGTAAAGCACAAAACTGATTGCAAAGTGTTCATTGGATGTACAAACTCGTTCCGTACAAAGAATGCTGTTTTCCTCATGTTATGGACCACGACCACAGCACAGTGCATGCAAGTAGTTATACTACACGCAAATTGAACACAAAATGTACCGCCTGTTCAGCAGGTTACACCTCTTGCCGTTCAATCTTGGTATCCTTGTAAAGTTTTAAGGTGGAGGTATATACATACTAAAATTAGTGATAAAAATAAATTTAATTACCAGAGTTGGACTTGGACAGATTTGATAGGAAAGGAATGTCGGTCACTTAGCAACCCGACTGGCCGCCTGGTGTTCAGTAAGCAGCTAAAAAAGGTCTAACTTATCCCCTCCATCCAGCTCAACTGATAAACTCTCACTCAAACTCAACTCATGAAAATGTGGAGAGAGAAGACTGATACCCATTATTCGTATAAAATGATCCAAAAAAGTTCTCATCGGGGAAAAAACGGATAAGAACAATTTTCTTATCCAGGACTTGTGATCCTGATGTGATCATAAATTACCAAATATAATGGAGGATGAAGTGACGAAGTTGGCTCATAAAAATAGCTCAGAGATTTCTTCCTTCAAAGACTTGGCCTCTTCTGCTAGACCGGTTTTTCTCCTCTAAAGAGGGGAGAAAGAGAGTGTCTATTTGCTGACTCTTAATAGGCATATACTGAAAACGCTAATTGACGCTGCTAGATTGGGTGTAACAAGACGAAAATCACAGACACAAAGGTTAAAATGTAAATTTATCAATATAATACAAATTCCGATTTTTCACTGCCATCACCGTTAAGCGAACTTAGTAGTTTCAGAACATTTCTTAAGACTAGAAACGCGATTAATTTTACGGCTTTGTCTTACAACATGATGCAAGTCGGCCAGACAAGGCAAATCTTTCAGCTACTCGAGCATTAGACAAGAAACTCGTGCAGTGACTGAAAACCACCTGCTAACTCAGCTCCTCTTTTATCCCTCATTTTAATTAGGTGAAACATTTCTGTTTTAACACTTAGAAAATCCTAGACATTTTCCTTCAAGATTAATCAACTATCCGACTGAAGACAATGCGCAGTCGTTCATCACAGCTCCCACGTTCACCTTGGCTACACATCAACCAGCAGCAGTGAGCCTAGCCAATGGATTGCCAGGCTAAACATCAGCTTCAAAGGCTGGTTGGAAACATTAAATTCTGTGTTTGAATGCATCTTATAAATAATATTCCTCATTAGTCCAAATATAATTAAAACTCATACTACATAATGATAACCAAACACCAAATAAATGCCTCATTAACCTGACATTTGATACCTACTCTGGGCTTTTTCTACAGGCAACTCGGAGAAAACTTCTCACCTTCAGGTGTACAGAAATTGTCAAATTTTGAAAGAATTTAAATGTTAATCTTCGGTCAAAATACTGTGGCTACGTCGATACGTCGATACGTTTTGGTCAAGATTATATATACTAAAACTTTGAACATTTTTACTTGCTACAGTAGCTTATGTAGAAAGTAGGATAATAAAACAGAGCTGTATTTTGACGATTTTAAACAATTTTAGTCCCGTACCTTCACTTCAGCCTTCCCCCCGATTTTTGCCTAACCTTCAGCTACCTAAGAAGAAATGGACAAAACGGCACTCAATAATTTAATTCATTTCAAAATATATAAAATTCACAAAGGATTCAACGGATCTATACATAAACAAAACAAACACACATCTAAAATGGTAAAACGATTGTGTTGTAAGAACAAGCTTTGACAGAACTAAAGATAAAAATCTGTATACAGTTGAACTAAACTGCAAGCAAACAACTCGTACATTAAGCGCTTAGGTGCTCTAAAAATGGGCAGATCTAAGCGAAATACATAGAAATAGAAGGAGACAAAATAAAAACGAATGAGACAAGATGATAACTTTCCACAGAAAGGACTTCAGTCAGTTTCAGGATCAGCTAACTTATAGTGAAACACACGATCACAGTCAAGCTTCTAAGAACTAATAAACAACCCCACTCCACAGCCGGGAGACGCAAAAATATAAAAATATAAAAAACACACCACAACAAACCCATTTTGTTCAGTCATGGCATACACAAGAATTCACCTAAAATTCTAATCATCTGAATATATACAACAGCATGTCATAAAGATAGAGATATCCACACCTAATAGTTAATAATACAAACAAAAGTTCATTGCAAATACAGGTCAATAAAATAAAAACTATGTATGTAGTATGTACACAATCTAACAATTAATAATCACGGTAAGGAAAATGTTGAAATATCTTGGACTCCATTTTCAGCTGATATCGAACAAAAATAGACCGAAGTTTCATTTAGTAAGCCAAGAAAGGTTGCAGTTCAACGTTCTGCGTGCATAGATTCTGTCTTTGAAACTATCACAGTGTTTGGGACGATGCTGGCACGTAGCTACCTACACTATTACACAAATGCAGTCTATAACAAAAACTCTGCACAACACTATACCACACTGGTGCAAAATAAAGCTTACCGAACAAAGCCAATAAAAAGACTTTTTTCAAGTAAACAGTTACATGACGTGTCAACAAGACTCGTGTGTGATTAGCTGTGCACAAACCGGCAAAGACTGCTCTCCTCTCAAATAGCAATACTCTCCAACACCTTAAGCGGTCAGTCGGTACTCTAGTCCGAGTTCTAACTACGGGAACTACAACTACTGATTTAAAAGAGAATTGTCACTAAATTCCATTCAATCAATGAATCACTTCTACATGTAACAAATTTATGGCAAAATAACCAATGTTTAGGAACCGCCAAGCATAGCTGGTATCTTCGTCACCAAGATACGTTCACGTCACGTCACGTTACAGGTTACAGTGCAAACACTACAAAATTACATATCACAATTCCTCCGACAAAATTGCAACAAAACTCTTACAAAATAAAACTCTTCTGTTATAAAAGCTATAGAAAAACGTTTATATTAAAGTTGATTGTGAGACTGCTTAAAGCTATCAGGAAAAATTAACGTCAATCAATCAATCAATCAATCACAGTTGCAGGGCGACAATCATCTAAAGTGTGATCCGAGCTATCTTAGGTTTGTGTTCTTTCGGTAGGTTCCGACATGATCTTCCTAGAAAACAAAGTCAAAAGAAATACATCACACAATAGGAAAAAGAATTAAACAAACCATACCAATGCTAAAACGTATTTGCTAATAACCCTGGGATTTTTGCTGCAGTTGACTGAAAGGTGCCTAAACATGCACATTTTATGGTTTTTGAGTTAGCTCATTAATTCGTTTAGTCTTTTTTGATGAATTTTTGAAGTATTAAAATTTGCTGTCTATTGAAATTGGTATAAAAATTCATTAAGTTTTTAAAGACCTAAATTAAAATTCTGATTCCGACAGATCACAGTCCGAAAACATGGAAATAATAGCTGGAATGGAAACATGTTGCCATTAGTGAATTTCTATGGCGCACGTGAGTGCTTTTCGTATTTCAATGTTTAGCACATGAAACCTCATCTTTGAGGTGAAATTACTCAGCAACCGTAGGACTTACGACTATTATTTTAAAAATTCGTCAAAATATACCGTTTAGACAACAAAAAAGGTAAAGATCAGCGAAATCGGAGAAAGTTGAAAAAATGACCAAAATATGGACTCCTCCCTGAGACTGCGTTTGGTCACTCCCTTCCAGACTAGTGACTAAGTTTTGGTGTGCGGAATCAATCTACAGAGAAGAATGACATGAACATAATACTACAAGCAGCGTGATGGTGATCAGTGTGATACGTACCGGATCAGAGGAATCAGAGAGCTGATCGTAGCCCGTCTCGATCCCAAAGTCACGTGACCCTCCTCTTCCTCCTCCTCCCTCCTCGTTGGCGTCGTCGGTGGAGTTCAGCAGGAACTGACCAGAATAGTGACACTCGTCGCTCCCCAGACTGCAACAGCGGAAAACGTCAACAACAACACCATCACAACACTACTCCACATAAAGCTATGTAGCAATACCTCCCTACCAGCACTGTCTAAAGTGTCTCAACGAAACTCACTACAATTTGGAAGGAGAAGTTTACATTCAAACCTAATGCTTGGCTAGATTATGTTCAATGACTGAATTGGCGGTAGAGCTTTCGTCTAGTATGCCGAAGAATGGTAGCGGGTCCGATCCCAACCAGGGACACAAATTTTTCAAGCAAAACACTATGGTCAGTGACAAACTAGCTTCTTTCGTTTCCTCGACCATTCTCCACTACCAAACTTCATTTTCAATTTATATATACAAGTATAAAAATGCTCCGGTGGAGCATGAAAAATGCAGCATGGGTGACATTAAGTTTTACGGGGACAGAGTACTAGGTTTTCAAACGTCAATATGAGAGGGGGTAAGTTGTAAAATGACAAGAGGGCTAGGTTAAAATAGCAATAATATGGACCAGCTTCGCTGAACAAACCATATTCGCGGAAACTGCAATTCTGCAACTGTAATTCTTCAAAAACAGTACGACTTGCAACTATTCTATATTATGTAGCTTCTAACATAGACTGAAAACTAATGTAGCAGATTCTGCACTGCCAGTGCAGAATACAAAACTTTAACTATTTATTAGTTTATTTGAAATATAAGCTTAATATTTCAAAATCAGCTGGAGAACAGAAATAAGTAGTTTATATTATGCTAAAGTCGTGTGGAGTAGTGGAGCATGAGTGACCGCTAATATGGGTTGTTCTGCGGATTTTCAGGACCGCTTATGTGTCGGCTGTCATGTGATCCATGTTGTTTTTCGAAATTTGAAAGTAGATTTTTTCGAAAAATACCACTTTTTGACTCAATTCGGCGATGCGAATCTAGCAAAGCTGAGTAAAAATAGCATAATCATAAAGTTAGTCTGAGCTAAACCCAACGATATAAGTTTTCGTGGCTACGACTTATATTGCTCCCGCAACGAATTTTTAAACAATTTCCTATTTGGTTGGTTTTTGGCTAGTTTACAGTGGTTGCGGCAAATCAATGCGACAGCACTTGTTAAAAATCAAGTGGAATTGGGAAATTGTTTAAAAATTCATTGCGGGCACAATGTAAGTTCTAGCTACGAAAACTTTACATTGTTGGATTCAGCTCAGACTAAACTTTGTGATTACGATATTTTTAGTCACTTTAGCTAGATTCGCATCGGTGAAATTACGGGTCAAAAAGTTGTATCTGTAGAAAAAAATCGAATTCAAATTTTGAAGAACCACATAGATGACATGAAAACTGACACATATGCGGTCCAGAAAATCCAATTGAAAAATTTTTCCAAGTCGCGAGTACTAGCCAGTAAAAGTTGGAAAAACGGCAAAGATCAAAGGATTTCGAAAATCTAATAAATTGAATAACTATCCAGCCCAGCCCACCCAGCCCCACGTTTTGGGCTTTCTCCACTCACTCTAAGGTGCCCAGAAAATGCCAAATTTTTAGGATTTTTGGCATTGCCGGAATTGTTTGGTCAAGAATAGTCTTTGGTGCTCAAGCTCAATTTTTGAGTTTTTAGCATAGTTATAGCAGTATATATAGAAAAAGGCTATTTTTACATTTGACATTTTTAGACTATTTTATTCCCCCAATTTAAGACCTCCGCCCCCATTAGTGGGGGGGGGGGCTTCCCCCACTCTCCCCACGCCCACGTCTTTGCCGAAAACAAACCAGCGCTTTGGCGGAATCATTAAACATATTTGAAAGTAGAAAAGCTTAGATAACAGCTCTTGATACAAATAAATGAGGATGGAAAGACATACAGGCCTTTGGCGCCCTTCGAACGTCGGAGGAACTTTCTGGCAAGAAGGGCGAACTTCCGCTTAGATGCTAAAATAAAGTTTGGTCTGACGTTATCATACCACTGATAAACAGTTAGTATTGCCAAACAGTGGCCCACCCACAAAACGCCCATGGGCGTTTTTTCGGGGGGTGGGCGCTTTTTTGGATTTCTTAATGCTCACTTTCATGACTTAGATTAAAGTTTGTGATAAAGTTGTCACTGTTTAAGCTATTGTAAGGTTTATAATCAATTCTCGGGGGATAGACATATTATGAGCAACTGACACGTGCCGAGCAGCTTGTCCGTAGAAATTTCTCGAATTTATCGAAAATTGGCTAAGCAGTAATTATAAAACTGTTTCCAAAAATGTAGCCCATGGGTGTTTTTTCGGGAGGTGGTCACTTTTTGGATTACAATAGTCAAATCCGAAATTGCCGATTCCGACAAAACGCCCATGGGCCACTGTTTGGCATAATACGGTAATACATTATTGACATAATGACTATTAAGCACAGACAAAACGTGTCCGTATTATCAGAGCATAAATACGAATTTAAGCCTGTTAAAAGCAAAGTAAAAGTTGCAGAAGGTAAGTCTACAGACTTCCCTCCGTTAACTTCAACAACAGCTCTAAAAATAAAACACTTAGGATCCAAAAAGCCAATAATAACAACTAAAAGCAAACTGAGAAAAAATCAATCTTCATACTAAAAGCAAAGAGAAATAATAGACGAATGCACGCTAAATACGTAACAGAGAAAGCAATGTTCACGTAATATTTGCATAGGATATACGCAGGCATAAGTGCTGAAGACAACAGACTAAGTTAGTAGTGCATGCGACCGTAACCAGTAAATATTGATTTTAATTTCTTCGAATTGTATGAAACCAGCTTTTTGTATATACGTATGTGCGGCTTTTTTTTCGTAAATCCATTAAAATATTATAAAACAAATTATAAAAACAGGTAATAGCCCCATTAAAGGGCAGGTAATAACCCATCAAGGGTAAAATGAAACCACATTGAACAAAAAATAAAAAGAATTGGACATGAAAATCTTTTTGAAAGTTTTTTAAATATACACGGTAGGCAGATACTCTAATTTAATAGTACACAACACGCTTTATAAAATTCTTTGTTATTAGTTAGTTATTCAAATCATTTATATATCAGTAGATTTATTTTTGATAGGAAGCAAGGTTTTTGTGCTTTCGCATAAGATTTCTTGGTGAACAGCAAAATTTTACTAATTTTGTGAAATGGTAGAACAGCCAAAATCTTTTGGGGGAAAAGCTTCGCGCACTCTGTCTTATCGGTGTTTTCCTTAAAACTTTTAAAGCTTCCCTCCAAAGCAAGTGCTAATCCGTAACTTTTACTGAAGATAATAAACAGTAGTAGCACTGTTTTCGTAAGTTTAACAGATCCTCCTACAATTTCTGGGGCTCCCCCAACCAGACCCACCAGTAAGCGTAAGTGTTAATGGTCTTCTAAATAGAATTCAATTGACTTTATATCAGTATCTAGAACGGTCAAAATTGAAGCACACTGAAAAGGACAGATTCTATTCTGTGAAGATGATGAGCGTTTAGGACCTACTTTTGCTCATGTATTTGAGTCGTTCGGACATGGGGAGTTCCGACTCTTCCGCAGGAGGGACCTCCTTCGTGTAGGGGAAGGCATCCAGGCTCGCCCCGACCTCCGAATCTAAACAAAAGGTTACAAGTTTTACAGACATCTATGCACATAACTGAAGCTGACACCTGACTAGATCAGTCTGACAAGCTTGGTGTCACTCTGAATACGAATACAAAAAACAAAGCACGTTTTCTGCAGTCAAGCTAGTCTTGTTGACATTGCACAGCAACAAGTCAATAACAGCGAAAGCGCTCTTCCCTTTTCATACTTCACACAATCACTCTGCGGAAGCCGACAAGAAAAATCACTGCATATACATGTAATTCTTTGAAAAAGGTATTAGCAAACTACGCACCCAGACATCCATTATTGGAATAGCCAGTCAGGTATTCGGAAGGGATCGAATCGTTGATGCGAATGTCTAAACAAACAACATAAAATCAAGTTCTAAAACTTTGCTTTGTTTTGCCTTGCTGCCTGCTAGACTTTGCCAAGTTCTTTCGCTGCGCCCCAAAATATAAAGGCACTTTCAAACAATAAAAGTACAGTACTGTTCATTATTTGCAAACCATCACCGCACCTCTCTCAACCTCCTCTTGGGACTGAATGAAACTGACACAAAACCATAACGTGTGCTCGGGGAGGGGGCGCGCCTTAGCCGGCCTCGAATCCCGTTTTTGGGCAGAAAGTCCCCCAAAATCCACCTTTAGCGTGTGTCCTCTCAAAAGCGTAGTAAAACGCCAAGGGCATACAAAAGTGAGGAATGACTGACCCTTATGAGCGGAATCTTCCAAACGTTTCTGATTTTCCGATTTCCTTGGAAGGGGCTCCAGTCCCAGATCCGGGACGACGGTGGGACCGTCTGGGATGGGCGGGGCGTCCACAGGACAGGCAGGATTGGAGAGGGCTCTACGTGGGGACTTCTTCCCCCCTTGCTTGAGGCTACTCCCTGTCGCTCCCTTCCTGCCACTGGATCGAATACCAGCGGATCCGCGACTCGCACTCACACGATCTACAAAAGCACAACAAGGCCCACTGACTCAGTAATGGACTAGTAAAAATATTCCACACATATTATAATGCAATAGCCTAGAGGCTGTTGCCAAGCAATGATTGATTTGAAATGCACAGAAAACCGTACTACGTAACGTACCCTAAGGGAATTTTTGCACAGCGAATTAAACGAGTTAGGGGGGCGACTAAACATTTTCCCCGACTTTGTCCAATTGGTCTACTTTTTGTTGAAGTTATACAGCATGTTTGTGGCAAAAATACTTGGTCGTTGGTTCTTAGCTGCCTTCCAGCCATGTGTAGGTGTCGCGTCTATGTGCCCGAGACCCCCCCCCTTTTTCACAACTACCAACATAATTATATAATTAAAAATCTCTGTTGGCTGCAAGACCCTCCTAGATTGAAAGTTGCCATTTGCCAATATGATTTGGCACATGTGCCCCTATCTGCAGAAAAATACTAGACTTCTCTATCTTATCTGCATCTAAGGGAGTTACTCTTCAAAGTTGAAGTTTCGGGAATTTCGGGTTTCAGCCACCTGAAAAAATTTTTGTCAACTTTAATTTTTAAAAATTGACAAAATCGCCTTTTTTGAGCAATGGTACCCCAGAAATCGAAAAAATCAAATTTTTTGAAATTAAAATTTTTTGAGACATTTAAACTCAGCAAGCTTGAAAATACAGCCACATTAAATTTCAGCTCGATCAGTGAAGATCTGTGACTTCTAAGGCTGCAGAAAGCTTCTACTCAGGATACGCCAGACTAAGAACTTCGACTTTGACAACTTTTTAAGATTAAAGTTGACATAAAAGTTTTTTCAGGAGGCAGAATTTCTTGCCATTTGGCACAAATGAGTACTCCTATAGGGCCTCTGTATATGCCAAATTACAGCCTTATAGCTCGCTCCAGTAGTGAAATTTTCCTTTCCTAATAGCCAAAAATTTTTAAATTTTTGCCAAAACTTCACCTTTGAAGAGTAATTCCCTTAGATGCAGATAAGATAGAGAAGTCTAGTATTTTAGTGCAGATAGGGGCACATGTGCCAAATCATATTGGCAAATGGCAACCTTGAAGCTCGGGTGTTGCGGCCAGCAGAGATTTTTAATTAATTATGTTGGTAGTTGTGAAAAAGGGGGGTCGGGCACATAAACCCGACGGCTGTGCATGGATGGAAGGCAGCTAAGAACCAACGACCAAGTTCTTTTGGCCACACCTATGCTCTATAACTTCGCCAAAAAGCAGGCCAATCGGACAAATTCAGTGCACCCCATTTTAGTCGCCCCCCTTAAACAAGTTAAAATTTACCCAATCCTCTTCGCGCACAGGATTAAAAGAGTTGAACAGTTTATTTCAGCTAGCTTGGAGGATTAAACGAGTCAAAAAGTTTTAACTCTAGTTTTTTAACTCACGAGGAAGAGGCCCTAAGCTTTACAAGCAAAAAAGAGTACAAAAAGTGTGTTTTACAAAGTGAAATGAGGACACACCTCTCTCAATCATGGCCATAAAGAGCGGATCATTCTTGAGGAGTCTCATGAACTCTTTGTCCTGCATGAGGAGGGCAATCCGCTCCTCTTCCAAGAATCTACAGCAAACAGAAACATAGTACCACAACACGTGCCTACAGGAACACAGGAAACGATACGGTAATACTCCTTTCTGTCCTATAATTCTGCAGTACCCTGACAAACAAAATCTGCGTTAACAGACAGAATAAAGGAAGAGTGTTACTGTTCCAGGTGTGGATCGAGGGCGAGCTGTCGCTGCCACTCGTTCTCCGCCAGCATGTCCTTCACAATCAGCGACTGACGCCGCACCTCCTGCAGCTGCTCCATCTGCTCGCGCTGGCGATGAAACTGAAAATACGACACGACTGAAAAACCCAGAACATCATACTTTCTAGCTTAGGTATTATAGAAAACAATAGAAAACATCTTACCGACCTTTTTGGATCCCAAGCACTCGATCACTCCCCTCACTTTTTGGGCTTCCCCCCTTCCACTGTAATGTGCCAAATGGGGCCCTAAGGCCAAATTTTAAGGATTTTGGTTAAATGTTTTGGCGGCGACGGAACTTTTTTGGTTAAAATCATCAATTTTAGTGCTATAATATGTCTTGACTTTTGAGCCCATTTTAGCTTTGCAATATCAGTATACGTAGAGAACAGGCTATTTGTTCTATCGTATGTTTAGCATTTTTAGGCTATTTTATTCCACCCCCGCCATTTTTGGTCTCTCCCTCCTCCACAAGTGTCGCGACAGCCACCCCCAATTCCCCCTCTCCCGTTATTTTAACCAGAACCAGAACAATTCACTTCTAATATCGAACTGGCAAAACAGAAACGTAAGCGTAGGTATGTACCTGCCTGTAGGCGTCAGGCTGTGTGAGACTGCGACTGTAGACATGGCGCTGACCATGAGAAGAGGCGCGAGGGCTGAAGGCGCCACCTCCGCCGGTCCGGAAGATCCCCAGAGTGGCTCCTCCCGGGTAGTCCCCACCGGAGGAGGAGGAGGAGGACGGATGAGACTTCCTCGTGTGATGACCAGACGACTAAATCAACATCACAACAAATAGTTGATGACATCACGGACACTGAATGACTGAGTATATATATATATATATATATACAAATAAACTGACAAAGACAACTGACCAGAATTGCAAACAAAGGGGAATGTAAAGGAAAACTGTCAAGCGGAAAAGTGGAAGCTATAGGTATATAAAGGTTGAAATATCCATAGCGGGCAAGGCACGCATCCATTTGAGTGTTGCACAAGATGTTCGAATCTCTCCAAATGTCTTTCGAGATCTGGGTTGCTAACACGAGAATTGAATCTGACGTTGATAGGGTTATAACGCATATATACTATAATTTATAGAAACATACCACTACTAAGCAGCACATGGTGTGGTTATATACGTACCTTAGAACGATTAGCAGGAGCCGTTCTGGGACTGTGTGAGGAAGGAATAGTGATGGGGACCTTGTCCGCCACCTCCGAGTAGGGCGGAGGGAGATCCGTGTCCAGACGAAGGAAGTCCTCCGGAAGACGTCCCACAAGTGGCGGCTCATACCGGGACCGAGGGATCATGGCCCCTTTGCCACTGGGATTGGAAGACCTGAAAGACTGTTCCTGTTTCTCAGAGGACTTGGAAGGAGGAGGATGGGGGTCCGCCACCGAAGGGAAGTCAAAGGGATCCAACAATCCCTCCTGCTCCTGCGGAAGCCTCCTTTCAGATTGGGCGGAGGCGCCAAGGGATGGAGGAGGAGGGAGGAAGGGAAGAGAGGGATGGGTGGAGGACTCCGCATAGGAGGGAGGCTCCGGGACACTGAAGACGGGGCCGCGATGATCAAAGCCGGGGACCTGAAGCATGGGTTGATGCCCTCCCTGCGAAGGAGGAGGAGCGCCGGAGGAAGACGGCAAATGCACTGTGGTCGCGGAGCCGCCCTTCCAACTCTGTTTCACAGGAGTTGCCCTCTAAAATGTCCAAAAAGCAAAGTAGGCAAAGAATGCGTCGTCCAATCATGTCAAAAATCTGTAACACGTAATACAACATAAATGCTGAAACCTTTCTATCCGACTAAAGTGAGTGTCCCTTTTGAAGCGCTGGGTGACGACATAAACCTTACACGGAGTGACGAGACGATGAAAACATCGCTCAGAAAGCATACGTAAATCTTCAAAACTGTTTTATTCAATTTTAAAATCAAACTATGAGATAGCCAGACTATGTTTTTCAAAGTGGTTTCAGATATCCTAAACAGGAACCCATGCCCTTTAAGGGCATTATTGTTATGTTTGTTAACCTCATCTTGGGAACTGATAGTCATGCTGAGGAGCTGATCGATCGTATCGTCCACAGAACCATTATTGTTGCGAAGAACAGCCTCGATGATTTCAAATTCTAAATCTGGAAACATTGATCGGAACTCCCGCATCGCCTAAAATTAACAAAAAGGCAATATTCTATAATATAATACACATGTCGAGAGTAAAAGTAGTTCTTGCGTAAAACTAGGTTTGCGCAAAGAATTTTGAGTAAAACTAGGTTTACGCAAAGACGAGGTTGCGTAAAACTAGGTTTATATACGCAACAAAGTTTGCGTAATAATCTTTAAAGTCAAATTTTGCATAAGAATTTCTGAAAAATACTTTCCAGTTTATTTAAAAACTATTTTCAAGCATTATTTTAAATTCTAACTTATATACCCAATTTTACCACAACATTTTACACAACGATATTTGTAAATTTGACTTCAAATAGAAGATTTCCTAAGAATTTTCAAAGAAATTACAGCAATGTTTGTAATATAGTATAAGGCAGGGATGGGCTGGGCACCGGAAACAAACTACCGGAAAAAACGGTTTTTTCCGTTTTTTTCTGTAGGCTTCGGAAAAATACTCGCGAGTTCTTGTCCGATAAGTTGAAAAATTTTTTGAAAAATTAGCAGTAAACTGGGTTTATTTTACTGGGGCCACCCCACTTTTTGGGTCCCCCCCACTCGAGCACCTCCCCCCCATTTTTTTGGGCTTCCCCCCCACTCACCCTAAGGTGCCCAGAAATTGCCAAAGTTTTAGGATTTTTGGTCAAAATTTTTCCGGCTTCGACGGAAATTTTTGACCAACAATCGCCTTTTTTGGAGCTAAAACTTTATTTTTGAGTACTTTTAAGCATTGTTATAGCATTGTATATGGTAAACAGGCTGTTTATACAGCATTTTTAGCATTTTTGACCCATTATATTTCCCCCCCACTTTTCGACCTCCCCCCCACTAGTGGGGGGGGGCGTCCCCCCACTTATTTTTGCCTAAAATAGGTAAAGGTAAAGTAACCCAGGTAAAATTGGAAATTTTGGCAAAATTTTTAAATTTTTCCGAAAAAATCTAGAAATTCCTTAAAATCGCCTGTATTTATAGTTTATCGCATGAAAATACGATTAAAAGCTTAAATTCATTAAAATTCGATCAATTTTGGCACTCCAGAAACAGTTTGAAACCTTTGGTGATATCGGAAAAAACGGAAAAATACTGGAAAAAACGGAAAAAAACTAGTTTTTTCCGCAATAATTTTTTTCCGGAAAAAACCCAACCCTGGTATAAGGACTATGAATTTCCCCATAAATAATTTGATAGTTCGTATATATTTGAGAGAATAAGAACCAGTTTAAACATTTCTTGCATTTTGAATTCTAGAAAAATTAAATTAAATTCTGTAAGAACTGAGTATAGAACTAAAAAGTTATCGAAAATTAATATTTTCTGGCTTATATAAATTCACAGTTCTTATCATACGTCTGCTTGGGGGGGGGTTTCACATTCACATTTCACATTTCAATATTATATACGTCTCCAAATCACTTCACACCCCTGCACACATCCATCAAAGGAACAGGCCAAGGAAATAGGAACAACCTCATTAAATTCCAGCGAGTTTTCCGAGAAACCAGAAGTATCACTCCGAAAGTCACTCATCGTCGCAATGTCAATAGATTCTATGGAGAGTCAACTGAAATCAGCACTGGCATTGGACTAATACGCACGACCCGCAACATCCGTATCACTAATATGCATCTTCTTCAGAAACATGAAGCTAGTAAATATCAAAATGTATATATTTATATATTATATATATAAGGTATATATTTATTGCATCCTGAATGCATAGCTGGGCAAACAATCTTGGGGGGGAGGAAGAAACTCAGAACTCATATTAACTTTTCAAGGCTTGTCTTTCTTCCTTTCTCAGGTGGAATTTTACATGTTCCTGTTCCAGACTCACCCCTGCGTAGCATTTTACCGACTTGTGACTCGTCCTATCAACTTTTTACACGTTCCTGCTCCTGGCTAACCGGCATATTCATTGCAAGATTTCTATGACAAACGTTGCTCAGCTCAGTTAGGGGCTTTCAGCTGATACCAAATTTGACAACTTTTGAAAAATTTTTTTGACCGAAAATCGCTTAAGTCCCCAACCCAACCCACCACAGCACTCTACAGTCACTTTGGAATATGTGTGTGTAAGGGGGGGGGGGGGGGGGGGGGGGGGTGGACTCCCCCCCCCCCCCAAAAAGGACAAATTTTCGCGACCCCCTCCAGATTTTCAGATTTTTGCTCCCCCCCAGATTTTTGGCCCAAAAGTGGTGAAAATGGCATAAAATCGAAAATTTGGTGGGGGTCCCCCACCCTCCGTCGGAACCCCCCCCCGAGTTTTTTTGCTCAGCCACACTCTGGGTTTACTTTTCTTGGGGGGGGGGGAGCCACCACCACTTTTCGGGTCCCCCCCCCCCAGTTTTTTGGGCTTCCCCCCCACTCACCCTGAGGTGCCCAGAAAATGCCAAATTTTTAGGATTTTTGGTCAAAATTTTTCCGGCTTCGCCGGAAATTTTTGGTCAAAAATCGTATTTTTTGGTGCTAAAACTCAATTTTTGAGCACTTGTAAGCTTAGTTATAGCAGTATATGTAGAAAACAGGCTTTTTATACGGTATTTTTGGCATTTTTAACCCATTTTATTCCCCCCACTTTTCAACCTCCCCCCCCCCCCCCACAAGTGGGGGGGGCTCCCCCCACACTCTCCCCCCCCCACTTTTTTTCGCCTAAAGTAAACCCAGACACCTATGCTTTGGATATGCAGCTCTATGACAAAAGTTGCTCAACTCACTTACATATTTCATTTGATACCAAATTTGACCACTTTTGAAAAATTTTTTTAACCCAAAATTGCCTATACAAGAATAAAAATGCTCCGGTGGAGCATGAAAAATGCAATATGGGTGACACTGGGTATTAAGCGGACAGAGGACTAGGTTTTAAAACGTTAATATGGGAGGGGCAGGTTGTAATTGCCAGGAGGACTAGGTTAAAAGCGCACTAATATGGACCAGCTTCGCTGAACAACCCATATTCGCGAAAACTGTCCAGAGTTTCTATCGGCTGCTGCTTGCTATATATTGCTATTGGCAGTTCTTCGGAAAATTGTACGATTTGTCAGCATGGCCTGCAAGAACATGCCTGTATGTGGTCGTGCTCCTTATTATACAACTTAATACGTAATACACGCATATACATAACGTCAACTGCTTTTCGCATCAACTTAATACAAGATTCTGCGCTGACAGTGCAGAAAAACACCTTGAACACCTTTCTATCAGAACTGCATTGTTTATTTGGATTTTTGGAATAAGCTTTAATATTTCAAAATCGTCCCGCTTGCTTTGAAAGCTGAAGAATGTAGATATTACTCGTATGTCATGTGGAGTGGAGCATGAGTGACCGCGAATATGGGTTGTTCAGCGAAGCTGGTCCATATTAGTGAGCTTTTAACCTAGTCCTCCTGGCATTTACAACCTGCCCCTCCCATATTAACGTTTTAAAACCTAGTCCTCTGTCCGCTTAAAACCCAGTGTCACCCATATTGCATTTTTCATGCTCCACCGGAGCATTTTTGTTCTTGTCCCATTTCATTTTTAAGGTTCTCAGTAAAAAGCAAAAACGTTAAAGCTGTGTGAAAGAAACTTTAAAAATTCCGTCAATCATTAATTGTCTACCGAAAATACAGAACAAAGAAGCTTGAAAAGTTCCAAGTTCTTCCTTTTTCTCTATTTTGACAGAAATCCAACATCCAGTACCCATGGCTGCAATAGTTTTAGTTACTGTATTTAGCATATAGCACTCTACTGCAGCGCAACCAAATGCAAACTTTACTGTCAGTGAAGGAAACTCATAAAACACGATTTGCAATGCTCTGCCGCACTTGTGTGCAAGATTGCGGACTATTGCAACTTACCTGTAGCTAGTTATATATAGGCCGTGCTGTACTTCAGCAGCACTCTACTGCAGCACAACCAGATGTAAACATTACTGTCGGTGAAGGAAACTCATACGGCATGATTTGCAATGCTCTGCCGCACTTGCGTGCAAAATTTCGGACTATTGCAACTTACCTGTAGCTAGTTACAGTTTGCCAAGCAACTGAACGAAGTACACA
>JASAND010025718.1:0-13438 GCA_030248195.1 Trissonchulus latispiculum
ATTTTCAGCCATTGCTAATGCCAAAAAACATCCAACCATTAACTAATTTTAACATTAGACAGGGCCTTTAAACTCGAAAACTTGATTGCCAACATGTTTCTAACTCCAAAATAGGGTCAATATTGAGTCAGAAAGTCCATAAAACTTTTGAAAACGTGTATTTCACGCAATAATGAACACTTTAAGCCAAAAATTTGGACATTTATGAAAAATTTTGCAAAATTTACCCTAAAAATACCCCATTTTTGCCCTATTTTTCACCCCCCCCCCGCCCCCAGTTGCGGGGGGCCGGGGGCCCCCAAAAATTTTTGGGGGTGGTTTGTAAAAATGGCTGGGGGGGCTTAGCCCCCCCAAACCTCCCGCCAATTACCTATGGGCGCCACCCGACCGACACCCGACTAATGGGGGGGGGTGCCCCCCCCGCACTCTCCCCCCAAGTTATTTTTGCCTAAAGTAAACCCAGTAGGCTACGTACATTTTTTAAAATTTCCGATTTTAGAGATCCCCCAAAAACTGTATTAAAATGTTAACAATAATCTGCATAGTTTTAGGAAATATCTGCCAACTTGGGGTGACAAAATCCCACAGATTTTCAGATTTTTGCCAACCCAATGCCAATGCAGGAGGATTTTGTCACCCCAAGTTGGCAGATATTTCCTAAAACTCTGCAGATTATTGTTAACATTTTAATACAGTTTCTCTTGGAGTTATGGTAAAAATTGCATAAAATATTTGATTTGTTTCCAAATTAAAAATCCCAAATTTTCCTTCAATTGTAACCTGTTTGTATATAACTGGAATTTTGTCATGGGCCAGTTCCAAGTTAGATTTTGATAACATTTTCCGAAGAAGTTTTGTAAAATATTCAGAATTTTATTTGCCTGTATTTCCTCAAAATGGACAATTTCACAGCGGAAATATGATTTCACACATGTACGTAAGGATTGGAACTACGTAACAATCCTTAGACTAATCCCCCTGATCATCACCACACCACAACGCATGCTGAAGCTCGAATACGTATTAATTTCAATTTTCTAACTTCCTACAACTTGTTACAACTCTAACTTGTTTTTGTCGCTAACTCGCTTTGACTCTAATATATACCATTTGGCCTCGATGGCCGCAACCTGGTCACTCTTCCAAACAATTTAGGCAAACGAAATTCTTTATTTAACACTTTTCGATGAAAGTGCATAATCGTTTATAAATACTGAATTACTGTCTATAGTTATAGCGCAGGAGGCGCGAAATCTTTGAATAAAATTCGGTTGTTGACTAAAATTATGTATATATATAAAATTTTGATAATTGCTTTGTCCTAAAGTTTGTGCAATATTGCCTCAGTGGCCAAAATTTTTAGGCCATTGGCAGCTAAATTTAGGCCATGGCCTAAAATGAAAACCTAGCATCAAAGTCGTTTTCAAATTTATCCATAGATATATATAGCAAGCTTAACAAAAAAATCACCCGAAATTTTAACAAAAAAAAATCACCCCACCCTGACTCACAGGAAAGTCGCAGAGACCCAATTTTTTGCATGGTGATAGCCACACATCTCGACACTACAGCCTGTGAGTTTGAGCCCCTAGGCCCTCTCCATGCGTTCAGGGCAGACCTTTAAGTGAGAGTACCCAAAAGTGACCTCAAAAACGTTCATGACCGAAGTTCGAATTTCGGCTGCTATTTACTAAGGGAAAACCCTAGACAACCCATATTGTGCATGTGACATGTCCTGACTGTGGGCTATCGATACATATATATAAGTTCCCAGTTGGACCTCTGAGCCGTCCTGGGGTGGGTGATTTTTTTTGTTAAAATTTTAACAAATAAAAAATCACTTTCATATTTTGTTACTGAAGTCAGGACAGCAGCTAGAGCAAAACTAACGCCAAATTCGAGCTCAGCGACCTCGAAAACCCTTATAGCCGTTGTTTTTGAGGTTGTCTGACACTTTTGGGAGTCCAACCTGGTAACCAGCCGGGCCTGAACCGTCCGACGGTAAACGTGATTCCGGAAGTCAGTATTAGACTATAGTTACATAAAAACTAATGCCAGATTTGAATTCTGCGCACGAGAAAACCCCCTAGGACATGTTTTTAGCCATTTCGGACTGCCCAGTTGCTACCTGGAGGGTCCGGAAGGGTCCGGAAGGGGTCACGTGACCGTGGGTCATATACCGCCAACATACGAAGTCCTAAGTTTCTCTGCCAAAACGACTGGAAATAAGTTATAATCACTCGCAAACACGAAAAAACAACATTTTAACCTTTAAAATGGCATTTTAGAACCACCAGACTTCATACTAGACCCTGCCGGGGGCCATCAGTGACCACTAAGACTTCGGCGGGGTCAGTTGCCCTAATTGGAACACTAGGTTGGTGGTTTGGGGTTCTAAATACGTTATTTAGTGCGCTCTATCCAAAACTGATGAGAAAAAGTTGCTAGCTGCTCTCTGGGATCCGATCCGCCACTGATTTTTTTTTGTTAACGGTTGATTTTTTTTTGTTAAACCTTTAACAAAAAAAATCACACATTTTCGTCTACTGCTACTTACTGGTAGGTAGTAGAGCAACGAAACTGGGGTGGTTTTAAAGCTTAGCCCAAGACCTATCCATGGGTCCTCAAAGTAATCGATTTGGTTTAGTTTTGCGAAAGTTCCAGCCAAAAAACCGAATTTTGATTTTTTTTGTTAAGCTTGCTATACCAAATTTCAATTCGGTCATGTTTTAGCTTTATTTTGATTATAGGATAGAGGGACCGCGGAAGAAATTTTATTTTTGAACATTCAGCTTCTACGGGGCCCCGTCCACGTTTTGATTTTGATACTGTATTTGATTTCATTGTATAGCCATGGGGGAAACACACCCCCTTTTTTGGGGGAAACCCGCCCGCCTCCTGGACCAAGGGTTGGAGCTATGAGCTCCAAAACATAGCAGCTGAAAGCGCGACTCTTTCTTACCTACGTATGCAAAGATCAAGTCATTTGGTTTACTCCTGCTCATTTTATGACATTTTAAAAATGACACCTACTTTTTGGTCCAACCATGCCAAAATTTTGCAAAAGTTTGGACCGATGTAACTTTTGACTGGGTTGGGCTAGAAAAGTTTTGCAAATATCTGCAATGATGGCAAGTCTTCCTCTTTGCACACAGCCAAAATTAGATCGATCCGATGCACCGTTGGTCTGGCACATTGCCATATGTGGCGGGGAAAACCCACATTGGGGGGACCCACCCAATTTTTTTGAAAAAATTTTTAACAAACAAACAGGGAAACAATTCGACACTATAGCACGGTACTATCGAGGACGTTGCATCATCCTATGGTGTCAACCTCATGGTGTCATCCTATGGAGGGCAACAACAACAACATGGTGTCAGATTTGGATAATATTGCTTCCCTGGCTAGCTAGGTGCCAAAAACCCTGAAAGTGCCATTTCGGCACTGGAGGACCCAGGACAGGTCCAATTGTGGATTTTAACAGCCAAATGAACGTAAAAACCATTCTCTACACGATAGACTAATAAGTTTTATCAAAATACATCGTTTTTAGAATTTTTCAAAAATTGCCCTATGTTAAATGTTATATATATATATGTGTGTTAAACTTCATGAAACCTGCCTGACCGTCTGATGCTGCATTTTCAATGGCACATGAAATCTCAAACAAAGGTACCTAGATCGGGTTTTTTGATTTATACTAGTTAAAAAAGAGTTGAATTTTACACCGGAAGTGTCAGAATAGCGCTACGACAATTTTTGAGACCTGTGAGAGGTGGGTTCCCCCCCATAGGGTCTTTCCCCCTCTACTTTTTGCATTATACCGGCATAACGGTATATACAACCTAGAGATGTGCAAATGGGCTTAAAAGATAGTTCTAAGTGCGCCAAGTACGATGGTATATAAAGTTCTCATCTAGCCCTTATAATAAAAAAGTTCCAGCCAAAATCCGAAAATGTGGGTTTCCCCCCATGGCTATATCCTCGTGGATCTGTAGACTGGTAGCCGTTTTGACTATATATCTGTATATATCTCAAAAATCCACATTTAAAAAATTAGCTACTTTGGCGCGGTGTATATATTTTACTTTTAAGAATTGGACATCTAAAATGTAAGATTTTTCTTCAAAAATCAACATTTTCAACTTCTGAGTGGTTCCACCTCCAGACCGCCTTGTTTGTTCTGACCTTGGACGCCTTCAAAATCCTGGGGTCCGACCTTGGAGGCATATGTATCTTTGCTCTGACGCTCGAGAAAGTGTAACAGAATGTGGTTCGGACTTCGGACGCTTTGCTGTTCCAGATCTGTTCTGTAAATAAAGCTCCAAACCGCTATTTTCTAATAATGTCAAAAGCCAAAGTGTGAATTTTTAAGGTATACCGGTGCCAGAATTTAGCAACGGAAAACCTGGAAAATTGCCTTTGAAAACCTTGAAAAACCTGGAAAATGAAACTCAAAAGTCCGCATGAACCCTGTAGTTTGCAGAATAAAATTTTAACTTTCATAATATATATATATATAATATATATATATATATATATATATATATATATATATATATAGATACAAGTAGGAAAAATGCTCCTTGCAGTCGCATGTAAAATGCAATATGAGCTAAGGGCAGCATTTAAATACGTAAAAGACAAGATTTAAAATGCTTAATATGAGCCAGCATTTAAATGTGTAAAAGACAAGATTTAAATGCTTAATATGAGCAGCTCGCTTTCTCGGGCTCATATTGACGCCACATTTACAGCCACTTAAATAACTCCTTCAAGGCCCGTTATTTTCGCCAATGTGACATGCGTCAAATTCCTATTTATTAAGTTGTCTAACCACAAGATAACTCTAAGTAATTTAATTAAAACAAACGCTTTTATTTCGAAAACGTATTACATGTCAGCTTATTTCTGTACTTACAGTCCAGCTCATTTCTTTCAGAAGTCAGTTATAACAAGCTGCCAGCTGAAATCGCACTAGTATGTAAGCTAAACTATATATAACTTAATATAACAAGCGCTATAGTCAGGTTCCCAAAAAAAAACCAGTGACAAAGTTCCCAAAAAAAAACCAGTGCCAGATCTCCCAGGTACTTTGACCGTTTCGAGCCAAATTTGGCGCACAACAAGTAGAAGACCTTAGTATTATAATAAATCAGTTTGGGTTATATAGCTTATCTCGTGAAGCCAGGGCGCCAGCTAGAAGACAACCACCCCAAAACCACCCTCGGACAAGTTTCGACATGGTGTTGGAAAAATTGTCTCAAAACCCCAGCGGAAAACCCGGTAGGTCCCTAATTGTGGTTGGTAGGTTAGGTGCCCAAGTACTCACGATACCACATATCCCGGCCTCACTGGCTCCTACGCTGTGGCCTGGGCCACCCGGTTTTTTTTGGGAACGAATTCCCAAAAAAAAACCAGTTCGGACTTTGCAAAAATAGGTCACAGCAGTCACCGTAATTATTTTTCTGGTGATATTAACACTGTTTTAGAACGTTTTACCAAAAAACACCATAATTTATATTTGGAATGTTTGAGGTGATTTGACTGGCTCAGACAGCCTGAACCTGGTCCGGACCCAAGTTGGACCCTTGAAGCATTGGACTTGGCTAAAAACTGAAATTTACAGCGTAAATCACGCTGGAAACGTGTTTTCCTAGTTATAAAACGGTTCTACGCAAAATTTCAGTTGTTTTGGTAGACTTTTGGTGATAGTCCAAAACTTGGCCTAGGCACCCGGCGGTCCAAGTTGGGGATATGGACTGTTGTGACAGGTAAGTCCTCAGAAATTTTATAGTGTACTTAAAGAAAATGCACGTTAAAAGGGTGCCAAATCTGCTATAAACGTCGGCCAAAGGCGTTTGACGCTCAAAGAAAAGTTATCGGAACTTACACCTCCAGACTCACCATGTCATGGTGGTCCAAGGTAGTCTAAGTGGGCTGCCGTGCCCAGGCTAGACCCTTGGGCTCCACCAAGTACCATGTAGTATTGGTCGGTTATGGGCTATACCAAGGCCGCACCCAGGGGGGGGGGGTTCAAGGGGTCTAGACCCCCCCCCTTTTTGGGATGACAAAATGGAAAATTTTTGCTATTTTTATGGCAAAAACAGCTATTTTTAAAAAATTTTCGCGCCTTCGGCGCGATAATTTACTTTTTGCAAGAAATAAACGTCTAATGTACTGTTTTTGGACAAAAAAGCAAAAATTTTTCAACTTCTGGGGGGCTCCGCCCCCCAGACCCCCCTTGCGTTTTACCTTGGACCCCCCCCCTTTTCAAAATCCTGGGTGCGGGCCTGGGCTATACATAGGTAATATTAGATTTGCCCTGCCTCTTCTCTGCCAGTAGTAAAGAGGGTGGTTTTTTATTTGGGAACGCTGGTTTTTTTTTGGGAATCGTTCCCAAAAAAAACCACCAAAATTTTTTAATTACTCAGGATTGCCAGGGAGGCAGGCTAGGGGCTATAGGTGGGCATATGTGTCGGACCGAGCCCTATGCATATGCACCCTAGTTGGGCTGTCTCACGTCACCCTGCAAAAGTTGGGAGCAAAAAACTGTCAACTGTTTTTTTTTGGGAACCTGACTATATAATATGCGGGGCTAGAGCTATAACGTCATTACGATCATTATCATTATTGCTGTGTAGTGTGCTGAATAAGGATCTGACAGTTCCTGCAGTTGTCTTTGTAGCGACTAATAGAGGCGTTTAGGTCAGGAGATGTATATATAGATATATATATACATTTTAGTCGACATTTCTTGACCCTCACTGAGTACCTTGAGGTTTACTTACAAGCTTGAAGGCGTCAGTATGAGCCCGAGAAAGCGAGCTGCTCATATTAAGCATTTAAACCTTGTCTTTTACACATTTAAATGCTGGCTCATATTAAGCATTTTAAATCTTGTCTTTTACGTATTTAAATGCTGCCCTTAGCTCATATTGCATTTTACATGCGACTGCAAGGAGCATTTTTCCTACTTGTCTTCTTCCATTTTTGGTATTGTTGTTGAGTACGTGGCAGCATATTCGCTCTCATTTTGACCCACACAGGACCCACCCACCGCTGTTTTTGGGGACTTTTCCCAACGTTGACCCTGGCCGGGGAACCACGGGCGCCATGCAGCCCGAGGGTCACATCCGTCGGTTTCGGCGATAAGCCCATTGAAACGAGCGTAGTCGATTTATTATAAATGCCCCCGACCAAAACGCCAAAAAACGCTGTTTTAGGCCGTTTGACCAGTGGTCAATAGGTCCCCTAGGCCGTAGTGACCACTGGTCACTTCCATCGGTTTCGGCAATATGCCCATTGAAACGAGCGTAGTCGATTTACTATAAATGCCCCCGACCAAAACGCCAAAAAACGCTGTTTTAGGCCGTTTGACCACTGGTCAATAGGTCCCCTAGGCCGTAGTGACCACTGGTCACTTCCATCGGTTTCGGCAATATGCCCATTGAAACGAGCGTAGTCGATTTACTATATAAGGGCAAGCTTTCAGGCAGTTTCAACTTGTCTATTTCAAGTTACAGAGCGTGCTGCGGCTGCAGCGCCGCAGCGCAGCACGATAGCAGCACCGCACAGCGACGAGGATACTCTCATCGTGTTCAGCGACCCCGATTTACTATATAACTATCCCCCTGGATACGCCCCTGTATATAAGGGCAAGCTTTCAGGCAGTTTCAACTTATCTATTTCAAGTTACAGAGCGTGCTGTACGGTGCTGCACCTGCAGCGCCGCACGATAGCAGCGCCGCACAGCGACGAGGATACTCTCATCGTGTTCAGCGACCCCGATTTACTATATAAGGGCAAGCTTTCAGGCAGTTTCAACTTGTCCATTTCAAGTTACAGGGCGTGCTGTACGGTGCTTCTCCTGCAGCGCAGCACGATAGCAGCGCCGCACAGCGACGAGGATACTCTCATAGTGTTCAGCGACCCCGATTTACTATATAAGGGCAAGCTTTCAGGCAGTTTCAACTTGTCTATTTCAAGTTACAGAGCGTGCTGCGGCTGCAGCGCCGCAGCGCAGCACGATAGCAGCACCGCACAGCGTCGACAATATGCTCATCGTGTTCAGCGACCCCGACTTACTATATAAGGGCAAGCTTTCAGGCAGTTTCAACTTGTCTATTTCAAGTTACAGAGCGTGCTGTACGGTGCTGCACCTGTAGCGCCGCAGGGCAGCACGATAGAAGCGCCGCACAGCGACGAGGATACTCTCATCGTGTTCAGCGACCCCGATTTACTATATAAGGGCAAGCTTTCAGGCAGTTTCAACTTGTCCATTTCAAGTTACGTGGCGTGCTGTACGGTGCTGCACGTGCAGCGCAGCACGATAGCAGCGCCGCACAGCGACGAGGATACTCTCATAGTGTTCAGCGACCCCGATTTACTATATAAGGGCAAGCTTTCAGGCAGTTTCAACTTGTCTATTTCAAGTTACAGAGCGTGCTGCGGCTGCAGCGCCGCAGCGCAGCACGATAGCAGCACCGCACAGCGACGAGGATACTCTCATCGTGTTCAGCGACCCCGATTTACTATGTAAGGGCAAGCTTTCAGGCAGTTTCAACTTGTCCATTTCAAGTTACAGGGCGTGCTGTACGGTGCTGCACCTGCAGCGCAGCACGATAGCAGCGCCGCACAGCGACGAGGATACTCTCATCGTGTTCAGCGACCCCGATTTACTATATAAGGGCAAGCTTTCAGGCAGTTTCAACTTGTCCATTTCAAGTTACAGGGCGTGCTGTACGGTGCTGCACCGGCAGCGCCGCAGCGCAGCACGATAGCAGAGCCGCACAGCGACGAGGATACTCTCATCGTGTTCAGCGACCCCGACTTACTATATAAAGGGCAATCTTTCAGGCAGTTACAACTTGTCTATTGCAAGTTACAGGGCGTGCTGTACGGTGCTGCACCTGCAGCGTCGCTGCGGCTGCCGCATCGCAGTGCAGCGCAATAGCGGCACCACACGGAGAAGCAAACATACCTATCGTGTTCAGCGACCCCGATTTACTATATATGGCTGCTCCAGAAAGGCCAAAAATAGTCGTTTTTAGCGACTTTTCCCCACTTTGACCCTGGGCGAGGAACCACGGGCGCCATGCAGCCCGAGGGTCACATCCGTCGGTTTCGGCGATATGCTCATCGTTTTCAGCGACCCCGATTTACTATATATGCGCACCACCAAATGGCCGAAAAACGCTGTTTTGGACGACTTTTTGACAATTTTCTATGTTGGGGCCTCGAAAAATTTCTAAGTCCAAACGCTTCGCAACCCCATGTTTGACAGTCTGTAAAAATCGCTAGGAGCCAAATTGGGCAAAAATAATCAATAGTGAACAGGTTCATGGTTATGCTAACAAGATAATAATAGGTAAAGGTTACCACCATAAGCCATGTGAAAAATCCGTTGGACACAAAATTGTACAAAAGCGTAAAGGACGAACACAACAGAAAAAAAAACCACACATACAAAGTGGTCAGAAAAGTCGATTTTTTCAAAGTTCATTTTTTCCGGGGAAGTTTGGTATCATTCGAAAGCTCTTGGCCTGGAGATTTCAGAAATGCAAATTTTAGCTCTCAACTCCTTACCGTTAATTAGTTTTGCTTAATTAACATTTTCAAAGGTTGCATTTGACCGTTTTAGCTCATATTATGGGGTGCTCTCCGAGCTACCCCATGATATATAAATATATATAATTAAAATGTTTCCGGTTTCGCAGTTCTGTACTTCATAAAACCTACACTACAAGTCTCATCATTTCATTCCTGAAAAAGTCTGTGTTATTTGATCTGTTTCTTCCAGCCTATATAAACACAACAACAAATATTTTCAAGCCTGTTCCTTCATTACGAGTGGCCGTAGCTCAGTGGCAGAGCAACCAGTCTTTCGAGTCTGGGGGGTCCCGGGTTCAAGTCCCGGCGGGCACTTTCTAAACAGGCTTGAAAATAGTAGAATGTTTTCTATGCATACGTAATTGGAGGAAAACAGATATATTTTATTTAAATTTAATTTTTAAAATGGAAAACTGATCTACATACTTTAATTTTTTTGAATTTTTATATAAACCACCTAAACAACAGCCTTCACCTGTGTTTTTGTCGTCGAAACTTTGCGAACTTTTACGCAGTCCTCCAAATTTTTGTGCGGGATTTCGCACAAAATTGCGAAATTCGTATTTTTTAGTTTTTTAAAAATAACTAATGAGTTTTAGTAATTTGGGTGTATGTAACATTTAGCGCATATATATATATATAGTTATAGTAGTTATATATAACTATTTTTTTGGAAGTCGAAGCATGTGTGCATAAAAGTCACAAGTACACTGGGCTTATTCTAGGGAAGTTTTCTTGGGGGGCTATTTTGGTGGGGACCTCGGGGGGAGAGTCATTGTTGGGGGGGGGGGCGAAAATTTTTAAAAATTTTTATAAAAACATGCTAAAAATAGCGCTATTTTTATAGTAGCCAAAAATCAAAAATCAAAGTAGCCAATAGACAAAAATCGACTAAAAATCTCCGGCGAAGCCGGAAAATTTTTGAAAATTTGGCCTTCTCAGCGATTTTTTCAGGGTAAAAGTTGGTACCAAAAGGGGCACCCACTTTTGGGGGGGGGGGCGATTTTTGGGAGGGGAACGATTTTTGGGGGGGGAAGGGTGTTTATGGGAGGGCCCCCACCCCCCCCCCCACTAGAATAAGCCCAGGTACATAAACGCAGTGCTCGTGCGGTTTCTACTTTTCTCTTACTTTTTCCTAGGCTGGTAAATTTTATTATATATTAACATTAGTTTTCTGCTTACTTTTACGAAAATTTCGAGCCTGGGGCGCGGAAAGTTTGATTTTAATGCTTACGTACCTTACTCGCTGAAAAGGTATAGTCAAGCGGGAAAAAACCCACTCGCCAATGCGGGAAAAAAACCCACCCCCAGTGTGGGCTTACCGGTATGAGCTATCTAGGATTTTAATAGCCTATCTTGAAGAGCATCCAAAATAACCCTGGAGGGTGTATTATTGTCGCTCCCACTGCTTCCCTTGGGACTTTGAAATTTTCGAAAATTTTGGTCCGACCAAGTGCCGAAATTTGGCAAACTTTGCCGGGCCACCCTGAACTACTGGAAAGACTTAGACCAAAGCGGATTATATGTACCTGTAGGGCATCTGTTGCGCTTCATGATGATATATGTCACACTGCTCTGACCCCTCCGGTGCGACCTGGGGGTGACCTGGAGTTGGCGGGAAAAAAACCCACGGCGGGAAAAAACCCAGTTTTCAAAATTAAATTTTTTTTCTAACCATTGACCGGAAAGATCAAACCAATACATATATACATTTGTTTAATAGAGCCTATAGATTAAATTGGTATAGGTTTTACCTGGGTTCGTACTGTTATGGGTGGTCCAGGGGGTCTAAATCGGACACGGTGCCATTTCAAGCCAAAATTTCAATTTTGACCAAAAATGCTTATTTTTGCCTTAAAATGGGTCTAGTTTGGCTCTAAATACAAGAAAAACACGTTTTCTACACGATAGGATGCTTAAACTGTCGAAAATAAACAATTTTAAAAAATTTCCAAAATTTGCCTATGTTTATGTGTTAGATACAACATTTTCAAATGACCATATGACCTCAATTTTAATACAAAAACTAATATATTTTGAATATTTTGATGCAGGTGTACTAAAAACAACCCGCTCTTTCATTTGGAATTGTTAGAAATGCTGCTGGCAGCTTGCCAAAAATTTTTTGGGGTGGGGTTTTTTCCCCGCATATGGGTTTTTTTCCCGCATTGGGTTTTTTTTCCCGCCAGTTTGGGACAATTTTTCTCGCTAACGGCACACCCTACAGAGGTGTTCTATAGCTGATAAGAAAGCTTACGACTAGGCCTAGCTACCTGTATAATCAGCATTTCGATATGTCAAACCATTAAAAAGTTCTGGCCAAAAATCTGAAAAGTGGGTTTTTTCCCGCTTGACTATACATTGTTAGAACATCTTTTATTCTGCAGGCCGTGACATGTGTTTGCGAAACAAGACTGGGCTAGTCCGTTTTGTTCAGAACTGTTCTCCGTTTATGTTTAACGTTGAGTATATATAGCCTCTTGCTAGAATTATATATATATATATATATTATATATATATATATATATATATACTTCTTGTAGTGCTGCATGAAAGGCAAGTCTAAAAGAAGAGGGCTACGCATATATATTGTGCTCAAAATTGCCATAATACATGCACAGTATTAATTTTAAGGCAGTTTCGCATCGCAATCGCTGTGCTTCCACCGTGTAGGCTATATCATAGAACAGCACACTTGGAGCTCGTCTCACTTTGGTGCGAAGGCTGCCATGCCGTTGTTTTTTCATGGAAGACTTGTGCTGTGTGCTGCTCCTCGGGCTAGCCGCCCGAGGCCGACGGAGCATTTTCTAAGAAGGAGGAGACGTCAGCCGTCGTGATGTCGACCAGGCTTTGAGACTCCTTCTGACAACTTGGTTGAGTTGTTTTTGACCAACCTCACGGGGCCAGTTTCCTGGCTAACGCTTTTCACTGTCGGGTGATGATCATCACATTGTGAACCCTAATTCAGCAAACACAACAACAAATTTAAATAACCAGAATCCAAAAACAATCAACTTGAAATTTTTAAATTTGACTTTTGGTTTCGCACGGTAAGGTTCTTATTCTTGCAGATAACTTTGTGTAGCATAGTTAGAACCGACACATTTCAATCCGAAAATTTTTTCTGTATTTTTGAAGATTTCAGGCTTCGCGGCGTTTAGATTTTAATTTTAAAGATCTTTTTGGATTTTGGAAGTATTTTACTTGATTACATTGGGTTGATGTTGAGCTTTTCTCGTACAAGGCTTGGCTTGAAAAGTGTCAACTGCCCAGTTTTTGTTCCAAAATTGTGTTCTTTGGAACGCATTTCTTGGAAAAGAACAAATTGTAAAAGTGAACAAAAAGTTAAATTTGGTTAAGCTTAAAGAAAGAAACAAAGTATCCGTCATATGAGTAGTATAATGCCATGCGGTTCAAGGAATTTGGGTGAAGCGGTCAGATGTGAGATGTGGAAGAGGGTCTTGGTCCTAATCCTGATTCTGGGGCACGAAAATGTAGCGAATTTTTAGAATTTGATAAACTTATTTATGCACAAAAATGTGTGCGCAAACTTAGAGATTGAATGGAGCATTATCAGAAATTATTTTTCAGGCAATGTGTAATAATCGTACTGTAATATGTAATAACAATAATATCACATAGAAATCAATTGCTTTGATGCATTTCCGTTTTTTCGGTTAAACGTCAAAGTGCGTGGTTTTCTAGAATAAAGTGCATTAACACAATCAAGTTACTAACTAAATACGCAGCACTCAAAAATTACCTATGCTAAACTCATAATTTTTTGCAAAATTCCTACTTATATTCATACTTTTCCAAAATT
>JASAND010025720.1:0-10960 GCA_030248195.1 Trissonchulus latispiculum
TTCTGCCACATGACGACTGTACTGTATACTTTACTTGTTGTGTAACCTTGATATGTTATTGTAGGTAGTCGGTGCCACTAAGGTATCGTCAGCTTTATACGTACGTACGTGTTGTAGTAGAGCTGTTTGCTTCGAACCTGTAAATTCGAGCCTGACTTCACAGTATGTGAGTTTACTGAGGGACTGTAATTCCTTAACGTCCACTGTAAGTGGGAATCCTCGTCTAGTATAGACGGTAGCGAGCCTAGACTGGACTTAACAACACAACTTTACTCAACGACGGATAACACAGACTGCCCTAGATAGGAACAGCAGCAGTATTTATATGCAAATGTTAGCGATTAATGACAGAGATAACGGTTAATTATGGGCACAGATAAGTAACAGAAAATAAGTTAGAGCAATAGGAATAACACACATATATAAACAAGTTAGTGACAACTGATTACATTATATTAATAGACATGATGATGATGATGTTGCGGACAATAGATAAGAAAATAGATTAAATACTGATACAAAATATAGATTACGTACTGATAACAGAAATAGACGGAGGGACATTATTGAGGCTTATATTGTAAACAAGACGATTAATCATAGTATGAGGGTACATGATTACGTAGGTATTCATGGTAGATAAGCGTAACATATTTAGCATAAACAAGTACTTGCACATTAGCTAATACATACATAAATAAAGTAAACTATTCACATTCAGTTTTGACATTTCTCTCCCGTAGGGCTAGAAAAAGTGCTCTTTTTCAGCTGCAGCGGTTCCGTGAACTCTGGTGAGACAGTTAACGGCGGTAGGGACATGACGGTCTCGGACGGCGACGGAACAGCGGACGAGGTCCACGACGAGGGAAAGGTGGTGGAGGTGGATCAGAGGGACGGCGCGAGGTCTGATCGCAGCGAGCATCATGAACAAGGGATCCCAGGAGTTTCACTCCTGAATTTTTGGTTTGCTGCCGCTGGGGTGGTCTAACCCAAACAATATTAATTTTGCCGCTTGGTGGAGCGTGTGTTCATAGCGGCGGGCATTTCGGCGTTGCAGATTTGGGACTTCCGCCGGGGGAGTGGTAGGGATAGGAGCAGGCTGGAAAAAGACGTCCTGTTCAGGAGGAAGGACAATCTGGTGTGGGACATCAGAGTTCAGTATAGCCGTGGCAAGTTGCTTGCCAAAACATGACTGTAGTGGCCCCGAGTTGGCCATGAATTGGTTGACCATGATGTGATGGAACTGGAGCCTGTGGTTGGCCTTCATTTGGTTGAACGGGTAGCTGTTGGTTGCCTAGGTGCGGTGGGATGAGTGGCGGTGGATTGCCTGGCATGGCAGGCGCCATCTGATCTGGGTGCTGTTGAGGTGGACGACGGGGTACGTCCGGAGAGGGGACAGCGAGGCCCAACGGTGGGGCCTGTGCAGCGGGTTCTTGCCGATGTTTGTGACGACGTTTGGCCGATTTGGCCGCTTTGGACGGACTAGGAGGGCCCGAAGCCCATGAGGCGTGGTAGCCTTATGCGATGGATGGCTGTAGTGCGATGGCCAGTTGAGGAGGAACGCTGGAGACTAGTGACGAGGTTAGGGAAGTTAGACGGGGCAATTGATGGTGGCGGTGGCGCATTGTCCGGGTCGACGGGTTCATTAGCAGGATCGGGTGAGATTGGCGCGTTCTATTCGTGGTCGCTGCCGAAAACCTGTTCCATTAGTTGGCTGTCCATGTTTATAACCTCAAATGGTCTGTTGGGGGACAGGGGTGCGCCCATGAGATATATACGCAGGCATATACATGATATACGTGCATATATATGCAGAAGAGCGTGCGACTGTACAGGTATATGTAATAAGTATGTAGGATACATATATACAGGTATAACACATTGATATCAGGCAGTTCGCTGTTGGCGTATATAATAGCTGTTGGCGCAATAAAGTCCGGCGAATAGGCATTCATAAAATTAGCATTTGGACGCTGTATCGATTGAGTATAAATAAGCCAAGTTTGTCCTTAACGTGTGGCAGTAATTTTGAAAAAAAACTGATTTCCTCAAAAATGGCCTTTTTGACCCTCAAAACAGTTTTTTGCCAATACTGACTTAACCACTGGAGACAGCTCAAAAGTTGTAAGGGCAAAAATGTTCATTTTCGTGTCCTCTTTCCAGCCATAACAACCAATCCCGTGTCTTGTCCACTTACTGGGAGCCTAAGGCCAAAAACAAAAGCTTTTTCATCTTTTGGCCGAAAAATACGGGACAGGTCCCAGAATGTTAAAGAGCACGGAAATAGGTTATTTCGTAAGCTTTTGCCATTTACGTAAAGGATTAAAGCCATATCAGTCAAAAATACCCGAAAGGAAACCAGTACCTTAAGTGTTTGGTTGTGGGCGATTCGGAATTCTAGTGCATCAGAAGACGACAGCGTCTGCAGATAGCTAGAATCAAGTAATTTGTAACTTTTACATCGCTTGTGCTTTCACTATCAGACAAGATGGGTAAGGGATGTAGTAGGAATAGTTAGAGTATTAGATAGACGTAGGGAGACCGCAACACGGATGATAGTAGGACGGCAAACTGACGAAATGGGGGAGAATGGGTATTTATAGGGAAATTCAAAGCCCTGATTTCTCTAACCAGACGGAGGTGATTAGCCGGTGGTAGTAGGGGAAGTGGTAGTTAATGGGTCTACTGGTTAATGGAGTGAAAGCTAGTCTGGTGATGTATTTGGACGACAAGCTACTGATAGTTAGGGAGTATTTTGGGAAACAGATGCTATTGGCATAAACACTGTCTGTCAGTTGGCTGTTTTCGTTGTTCACAATGTTTTGCTTGAATTATGCATATGCTTCCGTACATAAAGTAGTACTTACAGAGTGAAAATTGAAGGATTTCGGGCAGGGCAACCGATGGACCGCTGGAGTAAGGGATGTATGTATACAATTAAATTGAGTGTAAGTAAAAGGGGGTTTTCCTTGATAGCAAGTCCACATTAGTATCCATTATTAACATTCGAGGGGAGTGGTAATGTAATCGAGATGTCATAAATGAGATGAGTGGTGATTGATTCAAGCTTATCTAAAGGTCTTAGTTCGAAAGATTTGCTGACCGGGATGAGTTGAGTATGCACTTTACTTATATTTATTTAGGATTCATAATTTCATTTGCGGGCAACAGGTGTATATGGCCATACGTAGTTATCTATACTTTGTAAGTGCTAAGAATGGAGAAACAGTATATAAGAGTAACACACCTGGTATAGGGCTACGTAATAGAGGGGTAGCCTAGCCGTATAGGCCTGGTGGTGTATTCTTAGTTGGGCCACATCTAGTTTGGTCCACACGCTCTCATTGGCTGAATTAAGTGACACAGCTGACCAATAAAAACTGACCCCGCCTACACGTTACACTGGAAGAGCATCTTTTGTCAACACACCTCACAAAATTGACAATTTACTAATTTCAAAGGAAAGCAACGTTAACTAAAATTTTATTGAAAATAAATTATAATTAACTTTATAATTTACATATAACCCGTAAAATGAAATTTTGTAAAACGAACCAACGTTTTTCTTCCAATTTGTTAAGTAAATTTGACTATTCAAAAAATTGATTTTTTGGAATTGCAAAATTTTAGGAACTTCCTGCAAACCAAAACTTATATAATTCAAAATCACTGTGTTCAAAATTGGAATAGTTCAAACCATAGGATAGCGTGAGGGAAACGGGTGGCTGCAGACTCCCCCCAGACCGACAAAAAACGGGTAGACCCTCTCGGCCAGAAGGCAGAAAAGGCTATACCTTTCAGCGATTTTTCCCAAAAATTGCTCATTTTAGCAAATTTTAGCGATTTTTTCAAAACAATTCTTAAAATGGCTAAAAATCTTCATTTTTCACAAATTTTTGGCCAAAAATGTTAATAATTTGCAATTTTTGTAAATTTTGAGGTAGGCCTACTGAAAATTTTGGAATTTTTCAGAGGTAGACCCTTCGCCAGAGTCGGGGTAGACCCCCCCAGAATTGGACCCCTTGTTAATATATGGTTCAAACTGTTTAAACTTTCAGCTGATAAACACACTAACAGTGGATTGCACCAAATGTGAATAAAATCTGAATAAGCTATTCAGAAGTTATTCATGAATAAAATCTGAATAAGTGCCAATTCCGTTGCACCAAGTTAAATCTGAATAAACTGTGAATAAAATCAGAATAAGTAGTGCAAGTTATTCAGATTTTATTCTTACCTCGGAGTAAGAATAAAATCTGAATAACGCTGTATCTCCAAAGAATTTATAGTGATAAGTAATTTAGTATTTTCTCTTACGCTTCTACGTTTCAGAAAAATGTGTGCTGGTGTCGTGTTCTGAAAATTTTGGTGTTTTTGTGTAAAGAAGCAAATTTCTGCTCAAAACTGTTTCTTCGAAAAACAATGTTCAAGCTTTTGAAAGTTATATATAATAAGTGAAACGTGACCACTTAATTTTAATTAAAACTTTCCTGCTTTATTTTGCTTTATATATTAGTTTCACTGTGCTTAAACCAATTACATATATAATTAAATAAATAAAAGTGCCCACCAAATAGTCAGCAGGTCATGTTAGCAAATTATTTCAAGCGTTTAATTATTGGAACAAGAATCTGAATAAGTGTGAACAGGGCAAACTGTGTGTGAATAACATCTGAATAACTTTCGAGTTTCTTGCTATTCTATTGGATAGATGCATAATCTTCCCGGCAGCGGATTGGTCAGTTCTTTGTCACGTGGCTGAATATCAGAATAGTTATTCAGATTTTATTCTGAGAATAACAAAAGCTTAGCTAGTCACATTTTGGTGCAACGCAAAATCTGAATAACTTGAGAATAAGATTAGCTATTCAGATTTTAGACTTATTCTGAGAATAGCTATTCAGATTTGGTGCAATCCACTGTTATCAGACATATCAGGAAAAATGGTTGCCCTTAAAACGGCCGTTGGGATATGACGTCTTACGACGTCGGGATACGACAAGGGCTTAAATAACGTTGAGTAAACGATTTTCATAACGTTACTGAAACTTTAACTGTTTTTGGGTTTTGTGTACTGTGTGGGGACCACGATAAAAATTTGACCTTTTCACGGCCCGTTGCACTCAATTAAGACAAGTCCAATTTGAGTTGATTGAGAAGCTTTACACAAAAGGTCATTACTGGGTCACACAGACTTATTTCAATTATGTCCCCACAGAATACCGTATGCTACTGTAACCAATGCCAATTCATTAGTTAGCAAATAAGAAAAACCTACATTTCACTACTGGTACAATTCGTTAAAAGGGATTTCGGTTAAAATAGGTGGCTAATAGCTAAATTTTCGTCCAAATTTGTACTTTAAGCTTTTAAAGAAAACTCAAATTAAAATTTAGAGTGATTTCTTTAATTTACATAGTAACGACAATTAAAGTCCGTTTTGGACCGATTTTGCTTCCATCTCCGACTTTGCTCATTTATGTTAAAAATTAAAAATTGTTTTCCGCATGAATAACACTAATACAACAAAATTTTAGCAGCAGTGAAAATTTTTTCCTTATTTGCTAACTAATGACATTGCCATGATTGCAGTAGCATTTGGTATTCTGTGGGGGCATAATTGAAATAAGTCTGTGTGACCCAGGAATGAACTCTTGTGCAAAGGCTTCCCAATCAACTGAAATTGGACTTGTCTTAATTGAGTGCATTGGGCCGTGAAAAGGTCAAATGTCTATCGTGGTCCCCACACAGTACGCAAAAGCCACTTATTTTTATGATTTCTACTTAAAACTAATGTTTAAATTAGTTTGACCCCTGAAGAATTTTTTCAATACTTAATAAAAACAATGCCGAACTTCTTTCTTCCCTTCTGCACTTGCTCTTCATGTGTAGACAGTAACCTACTCTTTGGTCTTATTTTCCTACATAAGGACCGCCTACTTTATGCTGATTGGCTAGTATCTGTCCAATGAAATGTGTGGACCAAACTAGATGTGGCCCAACTAAGACTAAACCGGCCTGGTAGATAGGTGTTATATTGACAAGAATAAAAATGCTCCGGTGGAGCATGAAAAATGCAATATGGGTGACATTCGGTTGTAAATGGACAGACGACTAGGTTTCAAAACGTAATATGGGAGGGGCAGGTTGCAAATGCCAGGAGGACTAGGTTAAAAGCGCACTAATATGGACCAGCTTCGCAGAACAACCCATATTCGCGAAAACTGTCCAGAGTTTCTATCGGCTGCTGCTTGCTGTTGCTATTGGCAGTTCTTCGGAAAATTGTACAATTTTTGTCAGCATGGCCTGCAAGTATATATTGTGGTCGTGCTCCTTATTATACAAATTAATAATACACGTCCATAATGTCAACTACTTTTCGCATCAACTTAATACAAGATTATGCGCTAACACTGCAGAAAAAACACCTTGAACACCTTTCTACCAGAATTGCATTGTTTATTTGGAATACGTAAGCTTTAATATTTCACAATCGTCCCGCTTGCTTTGAAAGCTGAAGAATGTAGATCTTACTCGTATGTCATTGGGAGTGGAGCATGAGTGGCCGCGAATATGGATTGTTCAGGTGCAGGTTCAGGTTCAGGTGAAGCTGGTCCATATTAGTGCGCTTTTAACCTAGTCCTCCTGGCATTTACAACCTGGCCCTCCCATATTAACGTTTTAAAACCTAGTCCTCTGTCCATTTACAACCGAATGTCACCCATATTGCATTTTTCATGCTCCACCGGAGCATTTTTATTCTTGTCCTATTTCATTTTTAAGGTTCTCAGTAAATAGCAAAAACGTTAAAGCTGTGTGAAAGAAACTTAAAAATTCCGCCAATCATTTATAGTCAACCGAAAGTAGAGAACAAAGAAGCTTTAAAAGTTCCAAGTTCTTCCTTTTTCTCTATTTTGGCAGAAATCCAACATCCAGTATCCATGGCTGCAATAGTTTTAGTTACTGTATATAGCATATAGCACTCTACTGCAGCGCAACCAAATGCAAACTTTACTGTCAGTGAAGGAAACTCATAAAACACGATTTGCAATGCTCTGCCGCACTTGTGTGCAAAATTTCGGACGATTGCAACTTACCTGTAGCTAGTTATAGGCCGTGCTGTACTTTAGCAGGACTCTACTGCAGCGCAACCAGATGCAAACTTTACTGTCGGTGAGGAAAATTCATACGGCACGATTTGCAATGCTATTCTGCACTTGTGTGCAAAATTTCAGACGATTGCAAGTTTTCTGTAGTTAGTTATAGGCCGTGCTGTACTTCTGCAGCACTCCACTGCAGCGCAACCAGATGCAAACTTACTGCCGGTGAGGGAAACTCATAAAACACGATTTGCAATGCTCTTCCGTACTTGCATACGAAATTTCGGACGATTGCAACTTTCCTGTAGCTAGTTATAGGCCGTGCTGTGCTTCAGCAACACTCGACTGCAGCCCAACCAGATGCAAGCTTTACTGTCGGTGAGGGAAATTCATACGGCACGATTTGCAATGCTATTCTGCACTTGTGTGCAAAATTTCAGACGACTGCAAGTTTTCTGTAGTTAGTTAGTTATAGGCCGTGCTGTACTTCTGCAGCACTCCACTGCAGCGCAACCAGATGCAAACTTACTGTCAGTGAGGGAAATTCATACGGCACGATTTGCAATGCTATTCTGCACTTGTGTGCAAAATTTCAGACGATTGCAAGTTTTCTGTAGTTAGTTATAGGCCGTGCTGTACTTCTGCAGCACTCCACTGCAGCGCAACCACATAGTAACATCGTAATAAGTATAGGAAACGTATCTATAATAGGTTGTCATGTCCTAAACTATCTGTATGCCGAATTTCAAATACCAGTGACGAATGAATAACTTGTTATCGACGGTGCTGGGTTTGGGGCAGCACATACAGCACGGTGGAAGCTAGAGAGTGCACCAACTAACATAGCTACAGTTCCCCCTTACTACAGACATGATTTTCGCCAAGTTTCATATCAAAAATCGCCCTCGTTAGGACATATAAACCCTTCCGTAGATCCTTATGCAACAAACCACGTCTCTCTAGCGTCTTTCCTGAGTCCTGTAGCTTTGACAAAAAATTGGCCATTTTTGGACATTTTAGCGCCAAGTCCACTTTTGGCCGGCCGTACAGGTGGTCGGCCGGGTCGGGCAGCGAAAAAATATCAAAAAGGTTCACTTTTGGGGTTATATACGTTCAGAAAAACCAAACTTCACCTGCTGAAAATGCCCAGATCGTTCTAACACTGCGACAGAAAATTGCATTTTTCCAAGCGTGACTTACACGGAAAAAAAACAAACGGACCTAACTTGCCCGGAAGCGAAAATTTTCAAAGTTGGAAATTTTGACCAAAACTTTTTTGCGACTTGTAGTACTCGTCGTGTAGATTCCAACGATACCAAAATTGTGTTGAGTATTTAGCTGGCACGGACTCGAACGGGTCTCCAAGGGCCGCACTGAGCCTTTTACACCCATATTATAGGGGAGCGCTCTCGCGCTCCCCTATAATATGCTGAGGGAATAACCGCAGGTGTTGATATATACACGCATATACAATCTGTCTGTACAACCATGTAATATGGACAGTGTATGTATATGTTGCATTGAATGTGTACAATCATTGAATGTATACATTCAATAGCCAAATCATTGAATGTATAGATTCAATGATAAACTTATTGAATGTACACATTCAATGACCTGAATCATTGAAAGTGTAACTTGACACATTTCGCTTATAATTTAAAGTTTGTACCCTAAATAGTGTTGTGCGTTGGCCAAACAACGGTGGCCGTTGGCCGTTGATTTTATTCGTCTAAGGGTGTTGTGAAATTTTCTGGGTGAACTTTGACAAAAAAGAAAAATCTACGAGTTTTTATTGCAAAAAAAGGATAGCTTTTCGTTAGTTCAGTATAAGCTAAAGTTGTAAGCTTAAGGGGGCTACGAATTTCACAAAAAGTTTGATGTTGGAAAAGCTAGCTAGCCATGATTACACTCATTTTGATATTTGAAATTTCAAAAATTTTGCGATATTTGAACTCAGCGTGGTCGAAAACATACCATATATACCAAAGCTTACATCTTAAGCTTAAAACTTTAGCGTATGCTGAACTAATGAAATGCTGAATCAAAAAACGGACTTCAGATTCGTGTTCAGCGGCCACGAAAACCCCTATATGCAACTGTAGCGAAGCGTAAATCGGTGAAGGCGGAAAGGCTGATAACACAACAATCCGGCACCAGCTTTATTGGACAAGGTAGAGGGCGCTCCTCGGGAGGGCTCAAAGTATTAAGATATGGGGAACTCCCGCAAGAGTTTCTAGTTACACACGTTGACTACAAGAAAAGGAACTCCCTCGAGAGTTTCTATTACAGGGACCTCCTCAGAGATCTCAGCATAGCCAAACAAAATGGAGACATGGTAGAAGAAAAGTAGCGCATTATTAGTTAGAGAGTATTGAGGGTTTGCAAAAATAGGGAGCAATGACTGTATAAAAGGCAGCAGAGCTGCAAGTGAGATAGAGAAGGCACGACTAAACTCTGGCAGACTTATACTGCGAAGTGACAATTCAACGATTGTAAAAAGTTTATATAGGATTTGAAAGTATGTGAATTGCTGCTCTGAGGGAGTTGCAAAAAGTAATAAAAAGGATGTAAGGTGCACAAAAGTAACTAGAGCGTAGAGTTCATAAAAAGAAGGACATTAAACTAGGGAGTAAAGTGGTACTAGGAGAATTTTATTGAAAAGATTTTGTATTTTATAATTATGGTTGAACAAAATGTTTTTAACAAAAGTATGCATAGATCTTTTTGAGGGTGACCGGGAAATAGCCTGTTGTTACACAACTTTTCAGCAAAATCGAAGACAAAAGTTTTTCGGTTCGTTACATATAGATATTTTAGTTAAGTTGTTTTGAACTTGTTGTTTTTGTTGTTTTGAATTTTGAAATTTTTCTTTTCTGTCAAAGTTCACCCAGAAAACTTCACAACACTCTTAGACGAATAAAATCAACGGTCAACAGCCACCGTTGTTTGGCCGACGCACAACACTATTTAGGGTACAAACTTTAAATTATGAGCGAAATAATGTGTCAAGTTACACTTTCAATGACTCAGGTTATTGAATGTGTACATTCAATACGTTTAATATTGAATGTATACATTCAATGACAATAATCATTCAATGTACACATTCAATAACTTTGCCATTGAATGTACACATTCGATGATTTGGCCATTGAATGTATACATTCAATGACTGTACACATTTGTAACGAGGCGAAGTGATAACAGGGGAAGCGTTTCAGTTAGCAAGAGTTTATTATATACGACATAAACCTCACTTAAGAGGAAAGCACTTATAGTGGAGCAGTAAGTAGTGATAATTAAAGGCGACAACCTCACTTAAGAGGAACCCAGACAGTACAAAACCTCACTTAAGATGGGAGACAGATTAGCCGAATATAGCGCAGTTGTATTTTTGAACATTATCAGCATGAAATCGTAGATTGGAAATAAATAAGAGCAGAGTTGCATAGACTAACTTTTGAAGGAGTAAAAAGAGCGTTTTAACGTTATTTTTAGGGCTTTTATAGTACAGGTTTTGGGGAAGAAAAGTGGGTTAAGAAAATAGCGAAATGGATGTAGACAGCAACTGAGGCATGACAAAAGTGTAAGAAACTTTGGGTGTGGGGTGATACGAAAGAATGTAACACTGGAAATGTTAAATTAAAGTTGATTAATTGAGACCGTAAAGATTGGGAAAATAGGTTTAAAGTGGATGAACGTAGATTTGACAGTGTAGTTTAAAATAATAAAATTAGATATTTATTACTTTAAATAGCGTTGCTACATTCGCCTGGGCTTAAAAGAAGCGGTCTTCGCGCAAAACAAATACAAAAAAATAATTACTACCACTAAAGTAAGTGAGCAATACGTAACTT
>JASAND010025725.1:0-16788 GCA_030248195.1 Trissonchulus latispiculum
ATTTTCTCACGTTGACGCTGGGGGGGGGGGGGTGACAAAGAGTTTCGTTTTGGGAGCCATATAAATGACGATATTTAGAGCGTCGCCACGCGGTGGGGTCAGTGAGCCCCAGAAAGTTGAGAAATTTGAAATTTTGAAAAAAGTCAATGGAAACCTTTTTGAGCATTTCAATAAAAGTTGAGAAATTTTCGAGTTTCGTATTGGAAGCTTGAAAAGATTTCAAAATTTTGTTAAAATGATATAGAACAGTACTGCAGGCGAAAAATTAAAAAACACGTAGAAAGTATAATGCACTTTTTTGAAATCGAGATAGAATTTCAAAAGTTTTGCACTCAAATTCAAAATGGAGATAAAGAAAAGTTGGCGAGAAAAATTGCAAAAGTGCCGCAGGTTCCAAAACGTTGCAACGTTATCATTTACGCGCAGCAAGATGCCAAAATTCTTTTAAATTCAGTCAGAAAGTGCCGTAGGCCCAAAATTTTGGCGGAAAAGTTTTTCGAAGGCTATAAAACAAAAATCGCCGCGCTTTGGCAAATTGCTGTAAAAGTTTCAGGCTCGAAAAAATTTGAAAATTCAGTTGAGCGTCCGAAAAATTTTAAAAATCGGGATAAAGCGCGGCAGGCGAGAAAAAATTTTAAAATCGGGACAGAAAGCGCCGCAGGCGAGAAAATTTTAAAAATCGAGATAGAAAAGCACTGCAGGCGTGAAAATTTTTAAATTCAGTCTGCAGGGGCACCACGAAAATTCAGTTAGAGACGCACGTGTACGCTCGAAAAATTTAAAAATCGGAGAAAAAAGCGTCGTAGGCGAGAAAATTTCATAATTTTGTTTATGCACTAAAAATATCTCAATTTCGCTTTCTCTCCGAAAATTCCCGGGGGGGTGTCGATAAAAAAATTTGAACCCCCACCCCCCCCCCGGGTGTTTCATGTCCCCGAGGGTCTTCTCCGCAAAATTCAGAATGTTCAGGTTGCTCACGAAAAGTCTAGACTACGCTCAGCAATCTGAGGGTACAAGCTGCTGGAACAGCTGGGGGTCGACTTAAACTCAAAGCACCAAACTGGGAGAAATCGAAGTCAGTAAAATTGTCAATATTCCAACAGGGAGGGTCTCGGAGAGCCTCTCGCTCTGCCACCGCTACCCCTTGGGGAACTCAGACTCGGTGGCGGAGACAGACTCACGTTAGGCGAAGAACTGCCGGGCAGAAATCACTCGGATGTACCGGATACAGCAGTCACATGCAGCACAGAAAGCCACCATCTCAGGTTGCCCAGAGTCTGGACATCTGGATAGATTTGGTTCAACGGAGCCTGGAACTAGCAAGGCGGAGTGGGTATCATCATCGACACCAAAGAGGCAGACGGAATATCTGGCTTTTGCAGCTGGAAAGGGGCAGCCCAGCAGCCGTCCACCAAAGTGTACCAGATTCTCACTCATCTCACTCGCTGACTGCAGTCTGATCAGGGACGCCCACTGACTGACTGTCTTAGTTGAATGCTCTCTTCCAATGGACCCCCGCCTCCCAGCTCACTCGACCTGGAGCAGACTTGGCAGCAGCCGGGTTGTCTCGCTCAAGCCGTCCCAGTATACTGCGGCGTGAGCGAGGCAACGAGAAAGCGACCAGGTTACCGCAATGGTAGCAGAATGGCGCAGTGACCCGGCCCACCGATCTCTCCCGCGAGGATGGAAATTCAGACCGGCGTGGCATACGGACCGGTTTCATCCCACAGATCCAGACACATTCTTGGGACCGCGGGCCGGTCCCAGCTAACCGCGAAATGGGCATCCCCAAGGCCCGCTGAACTCTACTTGTCACAGCTGCGACTGGTAACCTCCTCCTAGCCCAATACAGACATACTATTGATCGCTGGCTGTGACAGTAGAGTTCGGCGGGCCTTGGGGATGCCCATTTCGCGGTTAGCTGGGACCGGCCCGCGGTCCCCAAATAATGTCCTGGATCTGTCGTGGCTCAGTCCAGTATGCCACGCCGACGTCGTTTCCATCCTCAGGACAGCAGTAGCTGTTGGGAGATCGATTGGGACCAGGTCCTGCGCCATTCTGCTACCATTTCTGGTCAACCTGTCGGCTTTCTCGTTACCTCTCACGCCGCAGTGGCTAGGGACCCACATTATCTGGACCTGTATCTCAGCCTGAGCGAACAACTCCAGCTGCTGCCAAAGTCTCTGCTCCAGGTCAGTGGCTGGGAGGCGAAGTCCATTGGAGAGGCATTCAACTAGGGACAGTCAGTCAGTGTAGATCCTGATCAGACTGCAGTCAGCAGTGGTGTAGTTCCGTAGGAGCCATCTGAGCCCTTGGTGGACGGCATTTACCTCCGCCCTGTAGCTGGAGCACACTTTTCCAGCTGCAAAAGCCAGATGGTTCCGTCTGCCTCTTTGGTTGTCGATGATGAGTACCCCGCTTCCGCCTTTGCTAGTTCCAGACTCCGTTGAACCGTCCATCCAGATGTCCAGATCGGCTCTGGGCAGCCTGGAGATAGCTTCTGTGCACATGTTTGTTCTTGTATCCGGCGGCAGTGATTTCTGGCAGTTCTTCGCTAACGTGGAGTCTGTCTCCACCACCGGTCTGAGTTCCCAAGGGGGAGTTAGCGGTAGCAGGCAGAGAGGCTCTCGGACGCACTGTTGGAGGCAGGTTTCATTGACAATTTTACTGACTTCGGTTCTCCAGTTTGGTTAGCTTTTGAGGGTTCTAAGTCTGACCCCCGGCTGTTCAGCTACAGCACAGTACCTCAGATTGCTGGGCGGCAGTCCTAGGCTTTTTTCGTGAGCCTTGGCCTGGGCTTATTCTAGGGAATTTTTCTTGGGGGGGACCCTCGGGGGCATGGGCGCACCCAGGGGGGGTTTTGGGGGTTCCGACCCCCCCTTTTTGTCCGACCCCACCCCCCCCCCCCGGGAATTTTCGGAGAGAAAGCAAAAATTGAGCTATTTTTAGTGCATAAACTTAAAAATTATGAAAATTTTTCTCGCCTGCGGCGCTTTTCTATCCCGATTTTTAAAATTTTTCGGACATGCGGCGCTTTCCTAACTGAATTTTCAAAATTTTTCGGGCCTGCGGGGCTTTTCTAACTGAATTTAAAAATTTTTCACGCCTGCGGTGCTTTTCTATCTCGATTTTTAAAATTTTTCTCGCCTGCGGCGCTTTTCTGTCCCGATTTTTAAAATTTTTCTCGCCTGCGGCGCTTTTCTATCCCGATTTTTAAAATTTTTCGGACATGCGGCGCTTTCCTAACTGAATTTTCAAAATTTTTCGGGCCTGCGGCGCTTTTCTAGCTGAATTTAAAAATTTTTCTCGCCTGCGGCGCTTTTCTATCCCGATTTTTTAAATTTTTCTCGCCTTCGGCGCTTTTCTAAATAAATTTTCAAAATTTTTCGGGCCTGCGGCGCTTTCTAACTGAATTTAAAAATTTTTATCGCCTGCGGCGCTATTAAGTAATAACGTTTACAACGTTTTGGAACCTGCGGCACTTTTTTACCTCAATTTTTCTCGCCTGCGGCGCTTTCTTATCTCCATTTTACTGAATTTCCGCGGGTGCGGTACTTGTCTATCTCGATTTCAAAAAAGTGCGTGCCTGCTTTTCTACGTCATGTTTTTTTAATTTTTCGCGCCTGCGGCACTATTCTATATCGATTTTAACTATGCGCCTCGCAAAGCCTTTTATTGAAATCTTTTCAAGCTTTCCAATACAAATTTTGCCAGTACCTATGTCAAAGAATTTCTCAACTTTTATTGAAATCTTTTTAAAGGTTTCCATTACGGCTTTTTTCAAAATTTCAAAAATTTTCTCAACTTCTGGGGGGCTCCGCCCCCCAGACCCACCGCGTAGGCTGGCGACGACTCCTAAATATCGTCATTTATGTGGCTCCCAAAACGAACTCTTTGTTGAAAACTTCGTCACGGCCACCCCCCCCCCCAGCGTCAACGTGTCAGGGGAAGGCAAAAAATTTTTCCGGCTCGACCCCCCTTTTTCAAAATCCTGGGTGCGCCCCTGCTCGGGGGGCGAGTCATTCTTGGGGGGGCGAAAATTTTTCAAAATTTTTCTAAAAACATGCTAAAAACAGCGCTAATTTTATAGTAATCGCCAAAAAAGTTCGTTTTAAGTGCAAAAATAGTGCTTCAATAGGCAAAAATCGACTAAAAATCTCCGGCGAAGCCGGAAAATTTTTGAAAATTTGGCCTTCTCAGCGACTTTTTCAAGGTAAAAGTTGGTACCAAAAGGGGCACCCACTTTTTTTGGGAGGGGGGGGGGGGGGATTTTTTGGGGGGGTGGGTGTTTATGGGGGGCCCCCACCCCCCCCCCCCACTAGAATAAGCCCAGTTGGCGGATAGGAACTGGACACGGGATCTCAGCGGCATTATTCCAGCTTCCATCTGGAGTGCCTCCACAGGGGATGAGTTGTAGCAGCCAGTTATGATCCTGCAAGCCCGATTTTGGACTTTCTCTGCCGTGTACAGGTGGGTTGGGGCTGCAATGGGCCCCCAGACACCAGCACAGTATTCCAATGCAGATCTGATGAAAGTGATGTAGACTGACCTGATGTCTTCCTTGGACAGGCCCCAGTTCTTCCCAGCCAGAGCATCCAGTGCCCATCACTACTAGAATTCGGCAATTTCGGGAATTAGGTATACATACGTATATAGGACATATATATATAGTTTCTTGGAATTGTGTGTGCTAATTGGATCAACATACGTATGCTTTTTAGCTTGAAATTGACTGGCTTTTTTCTAGGCAAATATTTCTAGGGGTCCCCAGTCTGGAGGAAGGGGGGCATAGAATTCTCTATGGCGCGCGGATCAAAAGGTAGCTGTTTTTTGCTGCTGAGCTAAAAATAATGCAATATTTAACCTACTTTTAAGCTTAGAAATAGTAAAAGACGCTTAAAAACCACAGCGTCGGCCAAGCCGGAAACGTTTTGAAAATTACTCTCAAAACCCTATTTTCCCCGGCATATGGGTTCTGTGGCGCGACCCAAGTCGGCGGGGGGCACCGGTTTCTGGAAAGCCAGATTGACTAGATTATTTTTGGGTTTGGCTAGCTACTAGCTTTCTGTTTGGTTAACAATTTCCAACCTCATTCGTTGTTGTTGTTGTAGTTTTGTGACATTTCTTCCTTATTCATGTTGTGTATCCCAGGTCTATGTTACGTAAACGTTTTAGTTGCTCCCAAAGCGACTTGATTATGTTGGCAATTCACATGAGCTGTCTATCCAGCAGTTGGTAAGTGTGCGGGATAAAAAAAGCTTAAATCGTTTCGACTACTATTTGCTCTCCAGTAATTATTTTGCTTGTCTAAAGGTACGCATAAGTAAAGTAGCCTATCTTATTTCTAATGTGGGAGGGGTTGGCGCCCTCCTGCTATCTTGGCGACCTCCTCCCATGACACAAAAAATTGTCAGATTTGACCATTTTAACTCATAAATTTCCAGGATAATCCGACGTCGTTTGATTTTTAACGACATTTTTGCTGTGTGTGTACATATATATTTTGGCTACATTCGCCAAAAATTTGCCATTTTTAGCGATTTTGGTTGTTTTACACATAAAACGAAGAGGCTTGCAAAAAAGATTCGAAATATTTTTAGAGGCCTTTTTGGAAAACTGCTAACCTCCTTGAAACTCTGCATGCAGTGAGAACCTATTCACTTGTATTTATACCAGCCATTTTACACCAAAGCCCTAGATGGTAACTGTTTGCATTTTTAGGAATCACTGTTTGGAAATGTTAGTCCTGATCGTCTCCTTCACCTTTGCGAAAATCTTAAAGTCGTCCTGGACCAGTTCATTCCACTCTCAGTTCCTGATTTAAAAATTTCACTTTTGTCTACAGGGGCCACTTCGTTGTTTCGAAATGTTGTCGGTAAGGAAGTGTTTGTAAGATGGCGTAGCCACGAGAACTGATCATAATAATATGCAGAGTAGACACTGCCCTGAACTGGGTTTTCGAATGAAACTTGTTACAGTGTTTCCGAAGTGCCGCGACCTCTGGAAGAAAACCTACACCAGCAAACATGGAAGTCGTAGGCGCAAAATGTGACTACGGGATGCACGCTGATGTGGCACTCGGACGGCCGTGGGAATCGGTCCCACCGTCGCGGTTTCCCATTCTAGGAGCACCCCTCATAGATTTTGACCTCCTCCTCTCCCCTATAGTTAGTGCGTGTGCAGAAAGATATTTTATATTTTAGCCAACACTATTTCTGGTTTAAAATACCTAATTATCTTTTAGTATAGTCGTTCAATTTTTAACACTATGTACAATCTTCAAAACATTCTTTAGAACTTGCCTCTTCATCGGCAGTGAAGAGTTCTGTTCGCCTTCCCATATTGCTTGCCCAGATTTTTTAACCTATAAATAAGGCAGAAATACCCTAGATTTATTGGCCCCTAATGCTTTTCCAAAAGTTTGATGATTCTGCTCGTTTATATGAAGTTTTTCCAATTTTACATTCAGGTAAACAAAATGGATTGTTCTATGATGATTACCTGATTGCTACAAAATACGGGGCTCCCAGGATTCCCAATTCAAAGAAAGTGGACGAATTTCCTTTTGGTAAAATAATTTGCTGTTTCTGCTTTTTGAAATTCTGTACCTTCACTTTAAATAATTGTTCTTCTATTTTTGTTGCTGTAAAATACGGAGTGAGACTAAGCACAGAATGCTAAATAAATGAATTTCTTCTGTTAAGTTAACAGTGAATATGTTTTTCTTGTTTTAGTTAAAGTACTTCGAGCAAGAGAGAGTACTGGGTGTGCCTATATGTCTCAGTTCTGTCCAAAGTCTTTTCTTGGCTCAAAGTATCAGATGCAGTGTCGTATACTGGGGCATTTGTCTATGATATTTTGCGTTGTCTTTGATAGGACTGGCTCAGTTGTATTTACGGTACGCAACTCCAAAATTACCATTTTAGTGTTCGTATTTAGTTTTGTAGAAATTTGTCTGTTTATATTTATTTCGTGTAACACATTTTAAACATGTGAGTGGCACGGACATGCTACACTAAAGTCTGACCAAAAAATCTTGGAACCGAACTGTGAGCACTTGTCCTGAGTAAACCTTGGACGTTAGTCCATATAAAGTATATATTTTAGAAACCTCAGGAGGAGGTGAATCCGATAAAATCATCATATTTGGTCTGTACCCGGTTACCGGTTACCAAATCAATAAAGACGTTTCAGATTCGGAAAGAATTCTAATTATATAATTCATACTCAAGTATATCGTACAGTTTCGCTGACTAAATTTTTGGATCCCTAGGGTCAAGATTAGACTGTATACTAAATTTTATCAGATTTTGACCAAAATTGCGTGATCTATGGTCGTATTTGGTTCGGAAAAAAACGGAAAAATTGGTTTTTCCGGTCTGGTGCTCTCGGAATCGCGAATAAAAAATGTTAGTTTTTGGCACATTGAATGTTCGAGAGCCTACTTTTATTTTACCGGTGTCAAAGTAATTGAATATCCGACCGATTTCCAGTTATGAGATTTGAAACTTGAGATTTCGGGGGCTATTATCTCAGTATCCGGTTGGTCCTTAAGGGGGGGGGGGCTACTAAAATCGACTTGCCCCGACTTTGTCCGATTGGCCTACTTTGTCCGATTGGCCTGCTTTTTGGCGAAGATGTAGAACATGGGTGTGGTCAAAAAAATATCGGGTACTGAGATCTTATCTGCCTTCCAGCCGTGTGCAGCCGTCGGGTTTATGTGCCCGACCCCCCGTTTTTCACAACTACCAACATAATTAATTAAAAATCACTGCTGAATGCAAGACCATAGCTTCAAAGTTGCCATTTGCAAATATGATTTGGTACATGTGCCCCGATCTGCAGAAAAATACTAGACGTCTGTATCTTATCTGCATCTCTGGGAATTACTCTTCAAAGTTGAAGTTTCGGCCGAAATTTAAAAATTTTTGGCTAACGAAAGGAAAATTTTATTACTGGTGCGAGCTATAAGGCTGTAATTTGGCATAAAAGGAGGCCCTATAGGAGTACTCATTTGTGCCAAATGGCAAGAAATTTTGCCGCGTGAAAAAATTTTTATGTCAACTTTAATCTTCAAAAATTGCCAAAATCGCCATTTTCAGTCTGTCGGATCCTGTGTAGTGGCTTTCTGCAGCCATAGAAGTCGCGAACCTTCACTAATCGAGCTGAAATCGTTTGTGGGTGTGTTTTCGACCACGCTGACTTCAAATATATAAAACAATTTAATTTCAAAAAATTTGATTTTTTCGATTTCTGGGGTGCCATTGCCCAAAAAAGCGATTTTGGCAATTTTTGAAGATTAAAGTTGACATAAAAATTTTTTCACGCGGCAAAATTTCTTGCCATTTGGCACAAATGAGTACTCCTATAGGGCCTCCTTTTGTGCCAAATTACAGCCTTATAGCTCGCACCAGTAATAAAATTTTCCTTTCGTTAGCCAAAAATTTTTAAATTTTGGCCGAAACTTCAACTTTGAAGAGTAATTTCCAGAGATGCAGATAAGATACAGACGTTTAGTATTTTTTGGCAGATAGGGGCACATGTGTCAAATCATATTTGCAAATGGCAACTTTGAAGCTATGGTCTTGCAACCAGCAGAGATTTTTAATTAATTATGTTGGTAGTTGTGAAAAACGGGGGGTCGGGCACATAAACCCGACGGCTGCACATGGCTGGAAGGCAGATAAGATCTCAGTACCCGATATTTTTTGACCACACCCATGGTCTATATTTTCGCCAAAAAGTAGGCCAATCGGACAAAGTCGGGGCAAACCTTTAGTAGCCCCCCCCTTAAGTCAACTTATTTCATTAAAATGATATCTTGTTATCCCTAACTTGCATCAACTTCAAATTACTTCATATCTGCTGTAATTTTTGAATGATTGCGTTTGAAAAATGGGCTGATTTTGCTTGTTTTGGCTAATTGTTAAACCGGACATGAGATTTGATCCCACACGCTAGCTTTGCCGCATGCAATATAACTTATTTTTGAACCATTTTTAAAACGCTAAGATATAAAGTAATTTGAGGTTGATGCTTGTTAGGGAAGTCAAAATATCACTTTAATGAAATAATTTGACTTCCGGACCAACCGGATACTGAGATGATAGCCCATGAAATCTCAAATTTCAAAGCCCAGAACCGGAAATCGACCGGATATTCAATTACTTTGACACCGGTAAAATAAAAGTTGCCTCTCAAACATTCAATGTGCCAACAACTAAAATTTTTATTCGCTATTCCTATCACTAGACCGGGAAAACCAATTTTTCCGGTATTTTTCGAACCGGATACGAGCATAGATCACGCAATTTTGGTCCAAATCGGACAAAATCTCGTATACAGAGTAATTTCGACTCGAGCAATCCAAAAATTTAATCAACGAAGCTGTACGACCTATCCATCTTGGTGTACAGTTTTTGTGACCTAGACATCCGCTTGCCCGATATGGACCGGATGTGACTGGCACATAAACCCGACGGCTGCACATGGCTGGAAGGCAGATAAGATCTCAGTACCCGATATTTTTTGACCACACCCATGCTCTATATTTTCGCCAAAAAGTAGGCCAATCGGACAAAGTCGGGGCAAACCTTTAGTAGCCCCCCCTTAAGTCAACTTATTTCATTAAAATGATATCTTGTTATCCCTAACTTGCATCAACTTCAAATTACTTCATATCTGCTGTAATTTTTGAATGATTGCGTTGCGATTGAATGGGCTGATTTTGCTTGTTTTGGCTAATTGTTAAACCGGACATGCGACATTGCGATTGAATGGGCTGATTTTGCTTGTTTTGGCTAATTGTTAAACCGGACATGAGATTTGATCCCACACGCTAGCTTTGCCGCATGCAATATAACTTATTTTTGAACCATTTTTAAAACGCTAAGATATAAAGTAATTTGAGGTTGATGCTTGTTAGGGAAGTCAAAATATCACTTTAATGAAATAATTTGACTTCCGGACCAACCGGATACTGAGATGATAGCCCATGAAATCTCAAATTTCAAAGCCCAGAACCGGAAATCGACCGGATATTCAATTACTTTGACACCGGTAAAATAAAAGTTGCCTCTCAAACATTCAATGTGCCAACAACTAAAATTTTTATTCGCTATTCCTATCACTAGACCGGGAAAACCAATTTTTCCGGTATTTTTCGAACCGAATACGAGCATAGATCACGCAATTTTGGTCCAAATCGGACAAAATCTCGTATACAGAGTAATTTCGACTCGAGCAATCCAAAAATTTAATCAACGAAGCTGTACGACCTATCCATCTTGGTGTACAGTTTTTGTGACCTAGACATCCGCTTGCCCGATATGGACCGGATGTGACTGGATTTTCGGAAATGTCTTGGGCCAAGGACCAATATAATGAATTAATTAGCATTCTCTTTCTGAATCTGAAGCGTTTTTATCGATTTGGCATCCGGTAACCGGATATGTTGGTTTTTGCGGAATGTCCTCCTCCTCCTGAGGCTTCTAAAAATGCATACGTACTTTACATTGACTAACCTCAAAGGTTAGCTCAGGACAGGGCTCACAGTTCGGTTCCATTTTGGTCAATGTTTAATAATGCCAATGTTTGTTTATTTTTAGGGTGCAGATGATATGCTAGTCAAAGCTTGGGATGTTGAAACTGCTCGTCTATTGTTCACCTTTCGTGGCTGTCTCGGTGATATTAACGATTTGGGAATCAATTTTGAAAATACTCTGATTGCTGCCGGTGGCTGTGACCGAAGCGTTAGGTGGGCATTAAGAGCAGAACTATTATATAATTCCACAATTTTTCCTGAATTATTGTATTGATCTTGAAATTGTGAGTGAACTGAAGCTAGTAACATAATATCTCCGCCCTCTTGTGGCTTTATTAGTATTTACGTATGTTTCAATATGGCTCTGTAAGCTTTTTATTGTGTGTTTGATATTTTTGAGTTGATGTTGATAGTGTTGTGTTTGATAGACGGTTTTGTTACCATCAACTATTTGAACTTTTGTGTTCGTTAGAGTCTGGAATATACAGACTGGTTCTCCCGTTGCTGTGCTTCAAGGACACAGTGCCATGGTGAATTTGTCTCAGGTACAAAACATCACTTTTGGTTTCTACATAGTTTGATATCCATGATATCATCTATCGATGATATTGTACATTTACCACATTATCTGCGAGAAGTGTTGCTTCAGTCGTTGTTGAGATCAGAAATCTGGCACTCCTAGGGAACTGTGTTATCTGTGGGTAACTTGCGCTTTCTTGTTCTTCAAAATGAAAGATAGAAAGACAGATTTTGTCACGCCTCCCATCCGTTCAGGCAGGAAACGTTTACAGCTGGGGAACTGTCACAAAATCATGGATTTGTCTCTGCTTTGAGTGAAATGGGTGTTTATTAAATCTCTCACGATATTTTATCCTTCTAAGTGCTAATAGTACGTTTAGTTCTTGCCGTGGGTTTATGGAAGTTTGCGCTACCTCGTTTCTACTAGCAACGACGGTTCCATATGCTTTTGGCCATGGAATGTGGACACGCAGGTCTTCGAGTAATAAAGCTTTGTTTTATACTGTTTCTATTGAATAGACAATTTAGTCTTAATGTTGATAAATTTGTAGCTACGTTCTTGCTTTAAGATAATCTGTTTCCCAAGAAAATCCTTATCTGTGCTATCCTGCACAAAATCTATTTGCTAAAGACTAGCTGGCAATATGGGTGGGTTTGAGTTCGTTTTTTATCATCTGGTCCACGCATATTGCGCAACCTTCTCTTTTCAGTCGGAAGCCAATCAAGTTTATGGAGAGATCCAGACCTGGTGCTCAAATGACTGTTTGTCATTACAGTCCTGGCGGTCAGTTCGTTGTGGCAGGCTCATCGGATTTTCACATTCGAGTTTATAATGTCAACGCAGCCCCGGCGGGACCGGAAAGAATATGTGAAGATGAGGCTCATACTGTAAGTTACTTAATTATATAGTAGATTTCTTTTCTTTGAACTCAGTCGGGGATTACCCATTCCTGGCATCATTTGAATAGCCAGCGTCTGTACTTAGTGCTACAGGAACCGTAATGTTTTCTCTTGCTCACACTAAGATTTGGTTGTGGTGTTGTTTCCTGTTAGTCGAGCCAACCAAATGTTTTGATTAGTCTCGTTCATGTTCTCGTGTTAGGTAGTTCTTTTTTTCGGTATCATTTCAGGATAAAATTGAGAGTGTAGTCTGGGCCCATCATGGGCTGCGTTTTGTCAGCGGCGGTCGAGATGCTACAGTTATACTGTGGAATTTTGCTCATCAACAGTGGCATAAAGTTTACATCAACATAGAGTCTCTTCCTGGCAGGTAAGATGCTTTCTATAGCATACGTAGAACTTTTGGTTGCAGTGCTGTCTCCCTTAATTTACATGTTTTCATCATTTCTAGTTTACACTTTTTATAAGTCTGTCTCTACTTTTTGTCGTGCATAATGTCTGAGTCTGTGAACCAATCTACCTCTACAGTAGCTTTCGATTCAATTGATTAATAAAAACAGTGGTCGATCAACGATAAGTAAATATGTAATTCCTGTTAAATTCTTCGAATACTTGGTGGAATAATAAGCTAGGACACTAAGCTATTTAAGTGTCATATTGGTTTTACTGTTCAATTTTATTCGCTGTTGAACAAATTCTGCACACTGTTTTATTTTTAAGCACGCCATTGTTGAGCAGTCCTGATAAGCAAGGAAAGATTCCCAAGTTGAGAGTCTATGTTGTTCAGTGGAGTCAGGATGACAGCTGTGTAATTGCTTCCGTTAATGATTGCACTTTACGATTATTTGAACCAAAAACTGGAGCATTGTTGAAGGTTTTAAAGGTACGCTTTGCTTTTTTCCTACCTATTCTGCACTGTAGTTTATTTTTACTTAGGTTTCTTCAGAGTGTAGTATCTTTATTACAAGGTGTTTTATGCAAACATATTGGGTTCGCTGATTAGTTCTGTTAAGCATTCAAGCTGCCTGCTTTTAATGTAAGCCCAGCGCTTCCACATTTAGAGTAACAGAACATCCACTGTTGTTCGGCAATGACTAGATTTAATCGTTTTGCCATTCTTGTTTTTAGGGCCACAAAGATACTCTGTACAGTTTGGACACAACTCCGCTGGATTCAAACCTCCTACTTACTGGAGGACACGATGGATTCATTACCTTTTGGGACCTGAAGAATGGCAAGCACGTGAAGAAGTACTTTAATGCTGTAAGCATAGCACTGTCAACATTCCAATCTGTCGCAAAGATAAGATAGCATAAGCTGAAATGTCACATCATTTACTGTTACCATAACGTATATTATCATCCTGCAAGTTTTTCTTTCTTTTAATTCTTGTTTTTAATTTTATTAACATATTTAGTCTTCCTTTGTGACTTTTTAGATTGAAGGTCAGGGACATGGTGCCTTTTTTGATTGCCTATTCTCTCCGGACAGTACAAAAATTGCTGCATCTGACTCACATGGCCATTTGACCTTATTAAGTATGGCCCAAAATGATAAAGTTAAGAATGTAAGTTAGACAGGAGCTGGTGGTCTTCAAATGTAAATTGGCCAATTGGAGCTTTTTACCTTTTTAATTTTTCTTGAATCGGTTATTATTTCCAGGTGCTATATGCTTCATAATGCTGAAATGCTTTCTCTTTTGATACACTCTTCATAGTAAACTATGACCCCCGTTTGGACCACGTTCCCATATATGGGCCATGTGAGAGGGGGTCAATAACGTTAGATGTTTTTAAAGAGGGTAAAATAAAGTTAAACCCCCCCAAATTGGGTGTATTATAGTGTGAATGGGAGTCGTTGGAACGTTAAAGGGAGAGAGGGGGAAGTGGGGGGGTCAGCCGATAGCTCGCATAGCATAGTTTTGGCCTTCACTACATAGAATGTTACGCTTGTCATACTCTTATCATTATGTACTCTTGGTTTAACTTAATAATTATTTATTTAAATTCTATTTTATTTAAATTTATTTAAATTTAAATAATAATAATTCGCAATATAAACTTCTTCGGTGTATTTGTATTTCGATACCAACTGCTGCTGTCTGCTTGAATCAGTTCAGACTTTACTAACCTGTTTTAGGTGCCAAAGGAGCAGTTTTTCCATACGGATTACAGACCTTTGCTGAGAGATAATGAAGGATTTGTTCGTGACGAACAGACTCAACTGGAACCTCACAAGATGCCACCTCCTTTTTTGGTACTAAGTTTTGCTGTTTGCATATAAATTAATTTTGAGACAGGATTTTTCCTTGACAACCTATATTATTTTATTTTGTACGCGCATTGGAATGTTTAGTGTGGAGTTTTTTGCCGTTGCAGGTCAATGCCTCGGGTGATCCTTATCCTCCTGAATTGCAGCGTTTGGTTCCTGGAAGGGAAGATTGCCATGACAGTTTTCTTGTACCTCAAGTCATTGTCCGTACCTGTATGTTAGTTTCTGTTGACAGTTTTGTCGTTTTGTACAGGGTAGAAGTATAATCAATAGAGCCAGAGAGTAAATGTAACTATTCCAACTTAATAAAACAGCTCCTCCGTAAAGGTCTTTATTTTGAAAATTTTGATTGCAATTTGCAAACTACTTTCGTTCATCATTAAATTGATCTGCACAGGTAAAGTCGGATTGGTTATTTCTTCAATATAACTGCTCCAGCTTTGTTCAAAACAACTTTAAAGTACTGCAGGTATTGTTTATTACCTTTACTGTTTTTGTTGTGATAATATTTCTAAGATAAAATATTAGATTGAGCTCATTTGGAGGTATTGGTACGTAGTGTTTTAGAACGGCCGGGTTCAACCTGCTGCCCCCGAATAATGTCGCCGGCCGACCGCCGACCAACGGCTGGCCGACGGCTAGCCAGACATAAGTTTCAGTGTTTGAAGACAATCTGAGCTAGAAAGTTCCAAAATATTTATATTATGCATTACATAGGCAATGGAATCGGTTTTTACCTTATTATAGGGGGCGCGAGAGCGACCTCCTATAAAATGGGTGTAAAAGGCGCTGCGCGGCCCTTTGAGACTCGTTCGAGCACCGTGTCAGCTCAATACTGAAAAAAACTCGGCAAGTTTCGTATCGTTGGAATCTACACGACGAGTACAACACGTTGCAAAAAAGTTTTGGTCAAAATTTTCAACTTTGAAAATTTTCGCTTCCGGACAAGTTAGGTCCGTTTGTTTTTTTTTCTGTGTAAGTCACGCTTGGAAAAATGCAATTTTGTGCAGAGGTGTTTGAAAGATGTGGACGTTTTCAGCCGGAAAGGTTTATATTTTCTGAATGCCGATATGGTCCCATGTGCCCCGCGCTATATTTTTTCGCTGCCCGGCCCGGCATGCCACCTGTGCGGCCGGCCAAATGTGGCCAAACGGCGTTTTTGGTCAAAAAAGGCCAATTTTGTGTCACGGCCACAGGGCTCAGGGAACAAGTTAGAGAGACGCGGCTTGCTGCATAAGAAACTTTGGGATGGGTAGCGTGTCATAACGTTGGCCGATTTTTGATTTAGGTCCTGGACCCTTCAGGCAGCCGGCCCAAAGGAAGTCGGTCCAAATGGTTATTTTCGAAAAATTTCTAAGTCCCAACTCTGCAGAAGATAGTCAAAAATAGGCCTAAATATGCTGTTTTGAGCCATTTAGTGGGACGCATATAAGGGTTATTGGGGTCGCTGAACACGATGAGCATAGGCGCAGCGCTGTGCGGTGCTGCTATCGTGCTGTACTATTATGCAGCAATCATAGCACGCTGTCTGTAGACTTACTGTAAACGGTTAAACATATGAAACTTCGTGAAAATTGTGTCTGGAGTAAGGGGGAACTGTAGCTATGTTAGTTGGTGCACTCTCTAGCTTCCACCGTGCTGCATGTGCTGCCCCAAACACAGCACAGTCGATAGCAAGTTATTCATTCGTCACTGGTATTTGAAATTCGGCATACAGATAGTTTAAGACATGACAAACTATTATAGATACGTTTCGTATACTTATTACGATGTTACTATGTGGTTGCGCTGCAGTTCAGTGCTGCAGAGGTACAGCACGGCCTATAACTAACTACGGATAAGTTGCAATCGTCCAAAATTTTGCATGCAAGTGCGGCAGAGTATTGCAAATGGTGCCGTATGAGTTCCTTCACCGATAGTAAAGTTTGTATCTAGTTGCGCTGCAGTACAGTGCTGCTGAAGTACAGCACGGCTTATAACTCGCTACAGGTAAGTTGCAATCGTCCGAAATTTTGTATAAAAGTGCGGCAGAGCATTGCAAATCGTGCGTATGAGTTTCCTTCACCGACAGTAAAGTTTGCATCTGGTTGCGCTGCGGTAGAGTGCTATATGCTATATACAGTAATTAAAACTATTGCAGCCATGGGTATATATATACTGGATGTTGGATTTCTGTCAAAAGAGAAAAGGGAAGAAATTGGAACTTTTCAAGCTTCTTTGTTCTGTACTTTCGGTTGACAATTAATGATTAGCGGAATTTTTAAAGTTTCTTTCACACAGCCTTAACGTTTTTGCTTTTACTGAGAACCAAAAAAATGAAATAGGACAAGAATAAAAATGCTCCGATGGAGCATGAAAAATGCAATATGGGTGACATTCGGTTGTAAATGGACAGAGGACTAGGTTTTAAAACGTTTAAACGGTGCGCTTTTAACCTAGTCCTCCTGGCATTTACAACCTGCCCCTCCCATATTAACGTTTTAAAACCTAGTCCTCGGTCCATTTACAACCGAATGTCACCCATATTGCATTTTTCATGCTCCATCGGAGCATTT